>JBBPBX010025069.1:0-12177 GCA_038048925.1 Garcialebias charrua | reverse complement strand
AAATCAGCAGAGGTTCACGAAGCCACGTTGGACATGATTTAATTCGCTCGTGACTTCCTCTTTCTGTCAGTGCAGGTCTGGAATGTCTGGAATGCTCCGCCCCCACTACATGTCCTGTGGCAGACGCTGCGAAGTTCTGTGATTATATGTTAATAAAACGTTCTAAAAAATATAATAAAACCATGAAGTCACTGGTCCTACAACACAAAAACACCCTGAAATCAGCAGAGCTTCACGCAGCCACGTTGGACATGATTTAATTCGCTCGTGACTTCCTCATTCCTGTCAGTGAAGGATGAAGCGATCACTTGACTTTTGGCAAAAAAACAAAATAAAAGTCCAGCTCTGGGATGAAGAAGGGATATTTAATACATTTGTGTCACATACAAATCAGTCCTGCATCGCTTTGCAATCCTTTGAATGAGAATGTGCGCGGCGCTGAGGCTGGGACAGGCGGGGGCGTGGGTTGGGGCGTGACAAACAACTCTGTTTTTATTGGCTGGTCATTGTCCGGGTCACTCTGTGTTTTTATAAATGCTGATAGAGAAGCAAGGGGACTATAGTTTTTTTCAGAGATTACTTTGTCTAACATCAGTTTGTCAGTAGATAGTGACAGAGTGAATAAATATGTTAAAAATATATTGTTAGAAAAGTTACAGACTGCATTACAAAGTTACATAGTGCAGCTTTAACGTAAACATACATTTGATATTTAACTCAAATTTCTTAGTGTTTTTATTAAATTTACAGGTTGGAAATGAATGCAACACAAATCCTCATGTGGTCAAAAGCGCACACTTTGGGGTGTCTGAGATGGGTCTGATGTTGCATTATATGTTAAATATTAAAGGGGACCACAGATGCAAAATTCACTTTTTAACGTTTTTTTACTCAACTTTGGGTATTTACTTCATAAAAAAACAGTCCTTGTGCCAAAAAAATGCACCCAGTGGTTTATTTACTCTAAGTAGATTTATTTATCTGTGATAAAAACGGTTCGTTTTTGAAATAAACTGGAAGTCAATCGCGCTTGTGACGTCACAAGCGCTAGGACAACCCACCCCAACCTGAGTCCAGCCCCTCACCTAGCAACCCCTGGTTAGGCTCAACCCACTTCTGTATTAAACACATGACTGTTGTTTTTCATGATTTCATCTCATCTTTTGTTTATATGTTCTTAATTTCATGTGTACAGCACTTTGTTGCAGCTGTGTTTTTTTTAAATGGCTTTATAAATAAAGTATAATTGTTATTTTTATGTTTTAGTTCAATTTTTAGTGTATTTGCGATCGCTCCCAACGCGCAGCCGGCAAAAATTAAACGAGCGGACTCCCGGCATAGGGACCGGCGGCAACGGGACACTGCTTCTGGCGGATGGAGCGGAGCTTCAACTGTACAGCCTCGCAGCAGCGAGGACCTTCTCCTTACGGATTAATTTACGGGAGACACTTGGTGAACTTTGTGTTGTCTTGACTGGAACAGCGATAACTCCCAAAATCTCCGCGTGCAACGAGCGGAGCTGGCGAACACCGGAAGAGGAACAAGCTAACATTAGCTTCGGATTCGGCAGGTCTCATGCTAAAAGGAGCAGCTCATGGCGGCGCGCTCAGACGAGTTTCGGTAAGTTATCTTAAGCTAGCACTAACAGTAAGTCAAATGAGTAATAAAAAAGAGCTAATTTTAAAACAACAACACATTACAGATACTGGCTGTTACAGAGGGCGTGAACAGGGGGCGGCCGTGGTGTAGTGGTAATGGCAGTCGTCTCCCGATCGGAAAGTTGGCGGTTCGACTCCCGGGACCCGCACCATGTGTCGTTGTGTCCTTGGGCAAGACACTTAACCCTGAGTTGCTCCCGGTAGGACTGGAAAGCACCTTGCATGGTAGTCTGCCGCCACCGGTTTATGAATGTGTGTAGCATTCAATATATGTGTAGCACTTTGAGATTTTCAGTAATGAAAAGTGCGTTATAAATTGAATTAATTATTATTATTATTATCTTTGAAGGGCGTGGACTTCAGAACTTCTATCATAAACCGTTCGTTCAAAACGAAAGTTAAAAATGGCAGAATTAAAAAGGGTATAATTGATTATCTAAGAATTATTTTGTGCATTAAATTGAAGGAATAGGGTCTAGATAGCACACAGAAATAACATAAAATTTTAAAAAATGCATCTGAGGTCCCCTTTAAACAACGTGTTGTCCAGTTTCTTCACCAGTCAGCTGGAAGACTCCATGACCTTCTGAGCAGCTGGACCTGGGGGGCTGTAAAGATGGAGGGTAAAATGAACACCACATTGTAAAGGGTGATTTTCTATTATGCAACCACTTATCAAATTTATTTTATTTTTATTTCATTTGTCTTAGTCGAAATTTGATTTAACTTAAATTTTCAAGTTTTTTTTTTCCTTAAAGGCCAGTTTATAATGTATAATGGAAATATGTAGCCATTTTTGTGTGGGCTAAGGTCAATTAGCTGTGGCAGCCATCTTGACTTGTGTTGACTCCAAAAGTTCTTCAACTTTTAATCTAATGGTTACTTTCTGAGAGTTTCACTCAGATCTGTTCGTTGACTCGTGAAATAATTTACTGAGGACAGAAAAAAGAAACACATGGAGATGGGCGAAAACGTCATCCCCTTGTCGTTAGTGGCAGGTAATAATATATTGTCTTGTTATTTATGTTTCCTTACAGCTAAGCTCCATAGTTCGTACGACACATTTAACAAAACAGTGAAAGAACTGCAGCAACAGTCAGAGAACCGCTGGGCCGCCCTGACGTGATAAACGTGTAAAAGGAGAACCGGTGCACATAAAGAAACTCCCAGCAGCACAGCGACCCAAACTGTCTTGAACAAACATACCTTGTATGATATATGACCTTGATTTATGACCTTGACACTGGGAGATGAAAAGACAGTCCATCTAATGTTGCTAGTTTGCTAGTTTTTTGATACTTTGTTAAATAAAAAAAAGAAAGAAAAAAAACTTTCTTTTGTTTTTTTTCTCTCTTTTGTTTTCTATTGTTTATTGTTTGTTTGTTTATTGTTTAAGGAAATTCTATCACTGCTGTTCATTGTTCTTTAGTTTTAGCAGGTCGCTTTTGTAAATGAGCCCATGAGGTTCAAAAGATTTACCTGACTAAATAAAGGTTGAATGAATGATGATGCATAAATGTTTGAAGCTTGATAAAATGATCTTGAGTGGATCAGAAGTTATGGTAGTTACCTTCTGATTTCCTGTTTCCTGATGGAATACTGTTGATTTCACTTTCTCGTGTGTGGAATTATATATTTTTTACTCACTTGGAATAACCTGGATTAATTTTTACTTCCTTGGAACTATCCCTTCTGACTTTGTATGGAATAACGTTGATTCATTTTTCCTTTCCTGCCTTGGAATGATTGACTTTGACTTTTGAAATCCGTCTCAACACTCGTTGGAACTCTTCTGATGTGTGGATGCTGTTTGTTGTTCACCAACCATGGATCTGTTGTAAATCGCAAAGTGGGGGATATGTAGGGACACATCAAGGTTTTTCTACCATCAACTTTTATTCTTTTGATACTTTGAAAGTAGGGCTTTAACAGACTACTCGAGTAATCGACATATCGATTACTTAGACCTCTATCGAGTTTTTTAATTTCATGTCGAGTATTCGTAGTGACGTCATCACGTTGAAGTTACAGAACAGAAAATTTATCAACTTCCTGTTTGGAGCGCGTTGCGAACCGGTGTTGCACCATATTCTGTGACCACCGTATATTGTGACCGTAGGGGGCGATGTTGCATGAACTGTTGCAGGTCACAGAATGTGGTGTAACACCGGGTCCAATCGACCGAACCAGAACCAGCTTCCTCTGACCTTGTTTCACAAATAAGAGGCAAAAAATATAAATCTCTAAACCTATAAAAACCTATTAACATATTAATCTCTAAAACTAAACCTAATGCGCAGCACCACAGGCGGTGGTGCGGGGTGGTCAACCGCCCCACTGTTTTTAGTTTCGTTTTTGACGTGCCGCACATTTTTTTCACTTTTGCAGCTTAATAATAATAACTAACAGTTTTGGGTTTCCTGTGACTTATTTGCTGTAAGATAAATGGTAGGAGCATAATATATGCTCCCAATGTTTTGTTGGTCTTTTTTTGTAAATAAATTTTTTTTTTTTTTTTTTGCGGTTTTAATTAGTTAATTATTTTTTGCATCTTGAGATCCTATGACATCATCAACTACTCGAGCTCTACTCGAGTATTATTATGTTAATGTCGAGTTTAAAAATTATGTACTCGTTCAACCCCTATTTGAAAGTAAGACTGACTCTCTCTATCCGGATGCTGATCAATAATCCAGGTAGTAAAATCTAAAAAAAGTTAAGTCTGGTCCTCTGGACATTCAAAAAACAAAACAAAAAAAATTGAAGAAATGTTTCGTCTTTCCTCTGAAGACTTCTTCAGTCTGAGCTGCTGTATTCAGCTCAGTCTTATAAATAGCACAGACTGACTCTCATTCCCAAAGTTGGACAGAAAGAAACCATGTCACAAAAAACTGAATAATAAAAATATGTTATTGAAATTAATGGGACACCTGTTACTATGATCTCAGCAGAGCTGAAAGGCCCTTTATATGAGAACCTTTCCATCTGACCTTCACATCTGAGCGTTCTGTGTATCTCTTCCTAAAAGGGAGGATTCGCCGTACAGTCTCAGAGTGTGGGAAAGAACCATCTATTGTTCCTCAAGGACTCTTTGATAGTGAATTTATGAAACAACATTGCCCTCTCACGGTAACATTTGTATTTTTTTTTTAACAATTTAATTTTCTGAGTTCTCCTGAACACAATTGAATGTTTTGCTGTAAAACTGCTAAGAAATAACTTGTTTTCTTCTTTCTCAGCGTAGTACTCAGTTTAAGCATGCATAAGAGAAAGTAAAAAATAAAATGGTAATCAGAAGTTTCAACTGTTGTTTTCACAAGTTCTAATGACAATGTTCATGGATGAGTCAAACTGATTAGAAGTGTAGTGGGCATGACCGTGTCCACTCTGATACACCTGTGTATTTTTGAACTGTTCCAGAGATGACCTTTACTGACCTCTCAGTAAAGCAAGACATTTACTACAAATTATTCCATTAGTTGTAATCTGAGAACATAGTCACCAAAAGAGACTATTTCTATCTTTGATTTTATTCTGATGTGATCAAAAGAATAACTTTTGTCATTTTCATGATATATGTTATGCTGTGTTATTCTTTTAATATGGAGTATTACTGTGTTACTTGACCATATAATGGTGTCAGAGTTGAATTTTATGTCAAACTGTGCTTTTCAGATTTGTTTTAAAAGTGTTAAGACGCTAATCCAAGTATTTTACCTCTTGGAGTCTATGCGTCTGTCTTTTTCCTAAACATTTCTCTCTGCTGCTGGCTGTAACCTTGGGTCGTGATAACGGCAAGTGAACTCCTCGACTGTTTCTTCTGAACCAATCGGAAAGAGACAAGTTTCAGAGTTCTATCTTAAGGTTCTAAGCTAAGCTGAATTATTCAGAGTCGGCGAGAGTCGGCGAGAGTCTGCGAGAGTCTGCGGGAGTCTGCTGGGAACTTCAAGAGATGTGAACTTTCCCAAAGAGCTGGATGGACATTTAGTCACACACTAAGGACACGTCATCCAGTTAAAGGCTGATAACATGTTTGTTATGAGTCCACTTGAACCGAGCGTACAAGCTCAGAACTTTGAATTAAATTCCTTTATGGAATAAGTTATCTTGAAGTCAACCAGTAGCTGACATATTTTCTGATGATTGACGCGGATCCCAGGAGACGTTGAAACGTAAACCAGAACCGGCTCAGACGAACTGGGCCTGAAGGACTCTGTGCATCTTACAGGCTGGTGTCATCTCTTTATCAGACTCGTCGTCAAAGGTAAAGAGCTGTTTACAAACGTACCTGGATTTCAGCAGAAATCTGATGGGAAGTGTCACTTCTGGTAACATGCTCAAGACAATTTCCTTTAAACCATCTCTCCATCTTTCCTCCTATCTCTTTTCCCCTCAATTCTAAGCTGGAAACTATTTAAGTCATAGAGCCTCAGACTAAGTATGTTAACATCCTGTATTTATGTCTGTTGTGTTACAATTTAAATGTGCTGACGTGTTAAATTGCAAGAAAGTGAAATCATGTCAATCAAGTGTAATGGTGTTAATTTAGTTGATTTATTTTAAATAAATGGTAGTGTCTTTGACATATCAAACTAAGTTAACGTCTCTGTCACTTAATGGCTTTATTTATTTATCCATCATAAAGATCACAGAAATATTGGGTAAACTGAAAAAGAAAAGAATCCGTGAAATTACTATTCAATCTGAATAAGTAACTAATTAAGGATAAAGAGGTCAGCTTAATACTGACCCCTGATAAAATCCTTTACATCTGGGTGGCACCGTATGTGTTTAAAGGTTCAGTCTGCAGTTTCTGTAGAACAGCAGCACTTAGAAAAAATTTCAACAAGCAAAGCATTCTGATCCCTCCCCCTCAGAGCCATATATGGCTCTGCCCCCTTGTGGTCTGTTGAAATTTGAATTCAAGCTCTGTTTTTATTGGCTGATTCAAATTCAAGCTCGGTTTTTATTGGCTGGTTACAAACTTTGTTTTTATTGGCTGGAAAATGGCGGGTCACTTTTTCTTTTTAGAAATGCTTATTTACCACCTGGAGAAGCAAGGGGACAATATTTTTTTTTTAGTTTTTTCAGAGATTACCTCTCTAACATCAATCTAGTGACAGAGTGAAGAAATATGTTAAAATATATATTGTTTGAAAAGTTACAGACTACATTACAATCTTACATACCCCAGCTTTAAAGACACAATATGGTGGTTCCCCTCATGTTTACTTCAGAAGTCTTAAATGTTCTGCTGTTATATTGAGTATTTACCAAAGCAGAGTAAATTAACATTTATTCTTAATATTGTTGGTAAAGTTCAAACGGAGAGATTTGTCTCCTGTTTCAAGGAAGCACCAACAGGTTCCTGTGACCAGAAGGAGAAAACACAGCCTCAGGAAGCGTCAGCTGATCCATCAGGAGCCAGTTGACCATCGACTCCAGATTTCAGCTGATGTCTAGCGACGAGGGGAATCCCCCTTCGACGCTCAGATCACCTCCAGAGTCCTCCTGGTGACCCTCAAGAACTTCACATGGGTAGAAAAGCTACTCGTTCTCTCTGCTGGTGTCTGGTGCTCACGACAAGAAGTTGTCCAGTCTAAGTAAAATTCATCATTATTAATTAAAATTAAGTTTTCTAAATTGACAAATCACATCTAGCCAGAACACTTCCTTTAATTAACTTTATAGATGATAATTTACTCTGCTTTTGAAACTTATAATTCACCATATTGAAGAAGATAATTCCATAAGCTCTTCTTATGTTGTCAAGTTAAAACCATTATTCATTCTTCAGCTGTACTCATCATTTTGATCACTTATATCGATAGTAAACGTCACAAAATTGTACTTTGTTTGAATCCATGCATTTTTGTTATATATGACATTTGAATTTAATATGAAAAGAACTCTCTAGAACACGTAAACTTGACACTGATTTTACATTTTTCTTGCTAGTGGTGCCCTTCAGAATAAAATAACTAATGATCTGAGGACCCCGTCCTCTACACATCGTTGTACTCACTGCGTAGTACACATGGTTGTACTCACTGCGTAGTACACATGGTTGTACTCACTGCGTAGTACACATGGTGTGCAGTGGAGAGCGTCCTGTGCTCCAGCATCAACGTGTGGCATGGAGGCTGCACAGTTGAAGAGAGGAAAGCTCTACAGAGAGTGGTGAAGGCTGCACAGAAGATGTTGGAGTCAGTCTCCCCACCATCACAGACATTTACACCTCCAGATGCAGGAAAAGAGCCACCTGCATCATGAAAGACCTCACTCACCCAGCACACTCACTCTTTGCCCCACTCCCCTCAGGACGGAGGTTGAGGAGCATCAAATGTAGAACCACTAGACTGAGGAACAGCTTCTACCCTGAGGCTGTTAGACTCATGAATAAATAAATAATAAGAATAACACTGCAAAATATCACATCATGCTGATGCTGATCTGTTTTCTTGTTGCTGTGTTCATCTGTGACCATCTGCTCATACAGACTCATGTTCGTGCTGCTGTTTATAATGATGTTTTTCCACTACATTAGGGCTTAGTGTATTACTAGTTGATGTTTTTCTTAGTTAATTCTAGATGTTATTACTGTTTTTCTCTTGCATTTGTTGTTGGATGTAACTGGGACCCCGTGTACATAATCTCGTTTTCATCACATGTACCACATGTGGTGCAAATGACAATAAAGACTCTCTGACTCTGACATGATTGTACTCACTGCGTAGTACACATGATCGTACTCACTGCGTAGTACACATGATTGTACTCACTGCGTAGTACACATGGTTGTACTCACTGCATAGTACACATGGTTGTACTCATTGTGTACTACACATGGTTGTACTCACTGCGTAGTACACATGGTTGTACTCACTGCGTAGGAGCAGGCGTCCGAACAGGTTCTGGTCCCGGCCCGTGGTGCTACAGTTCCAGCGGTGGTTGTGGAACTGGTGCTGGCACTCAGAGATCCACTCCTTCATCCCTGCCCCGATCACCTGCATGACTTTGGGGTGTTGGCGGCACAGCTGGCGCTGCTTGTTCACCAGGCCTGGGATGTTGTTGCACATGACGTGGGAGCCCAGGGAGCCCATGTACCTGCAGAGGGTCAGTCATTAAATCATCCAGTGCTTCAAGACATATTTTACTAACAAACACTCATGTTCAGCTGCAAAACTTCATGCAGAAAATTTAAGCAAAGATCTTTTGCAGAATTATTGTCCCTTGGAGTTCGTGTTGGAGATCACTGTCAGCTACTTCCACATCGTAGTTTACTTCTTTCAGCTGTTCCCTCTTCAGGGGTCGCCACAGAGTCCTCCTCCACCTCACTCTGTCCTCTGCATCCACTGTCCTCACTCTGTCCTCACTCTCTGTCCTCACTCTGTCCTCACTCCAACTAGAATAGAATAGAATATATCTTTATTGGCATATTTGCACCAAGGTACAAAGTGTTGCAATTGGCGCACGCACCATCCTAAGAGGGACGTACGCACGGAAGCCGCAACAGTATAAAACCGCGCCGCCAACAATCCGATATGGAAAAAGGAACATACAGTCGGGTAATCATGGTATTCAAAAAATAATCCATCACATTTTGTCTTAGGACACTCTATGACACATGTGTCAAACTCTTGGCCCGCGGGCCAGATGTGGCCCGCCATGTCATTTTATCTGGCCCGCGAGAGCTTAATTAAAAAGTTTTGAGTGTCTAAAAATTAATACGAGCGAGTTTTGACCAAAAACTACATTTCCCACAATGCCTTTCGACACGGCAGCCCCACAATGCCTTTCGACTACGGTAGCCGAGGCAGTGTTTCTACCTTCATGCCAACGAGTGGAATTGAGATATAAATAATGATCCCAACATGTCCAGAAAGAGAAAAGTTGATACAGACGGAAGTTTCAAGAAAGATGGGAAGGCGAATACTTGTTTGTGCTTCCAGGAGAAAGACCGGTATGTCTTTTGTGTTACGAGGCGGTGTCGGTTTTGAAACCAAACACGGAGCTAAGTACGCTAAAGCTAGCCTTCAAGAAAAGCAACACATTCTGCCAAGAATTAAAAGGCAAACTGCGGTCGCAGCAGAGTTTGTTCATGAAACCCACAGCCAAAAACGAGGCTGCAGTGAAAGCTAGCTTCAAAGTGGCTGTGTGACTTTGCTGTGTTGTGCGACATAACCGACCATCTCGCCCAGCTGAATCAGAAGCTGCAGGGACGCAAACAAGTCATCACGCAGATGTCCGACGCGATCACGGCTTTCCTGCGAAAATTGGACTTATGGATGTGGCAAGTGAAACAGGACAATCTTGTCCACTTTCCTGTTTGTCAGGTTAGCATTTTCTTAAAATTTAATTCAAATATATCCTGATGCATTCTCAATAATCCAGGTAGAAAAATCTAAAAAAGCTAAGTGTGGTCCTCTGGACATTCAAAAAAACAAAACAAAAAACAGGTGATTATTTCAGCCACCTAAAATAATATGTTCCCCTTCCTTGGATGGTTTCTTTTCACAAAGATGGCCTCTTTTACTCGTCTCTCAAACCATTGTTCCTCTCTATCAAGGATGTGAACATCTTCATCCCTGAAAGATGAAGTTTTGTTTTGTTTTTTTAAATGTCCAGAGGACCAGACTTAGCTTTTTTAGATTAATTAAAATATAATAAAATGTAATTCAACAAAGAAGAAGAAAATTTCAACTGTGTGCAATTTAATGATCGTGCTTGCATTTTGTTTTGTGTTTATCATTTTCAGAACATGATCAATCATAGAGAGAGAATCCACTTGGTGTGTTCAAGGACAGGCAGCATCTCCTCATCAAAGACTAACCAAACAACTTGAGTACGGTAATATAGTTGTGAACTGAGTCAACCTTTATTTTGGTATGTGTATGCACACAAATTGTTGTCATTCACAGTTGGATGCAAGGCTGTGTGTAGCCTTTTTGGGTGAGATGCTACATGTGTCATACATGTTCTTTGCAGCTCAGTTTTATGTTTTTTTAATTAACTTGGACAATTTCATCCTTCATTAATGGAGTTATGTGGGTTTTCATAAGCTGACAAATTTTAAAAGGATTTATGTTAGAGCAACAAGCAAACAGATGTTTTCTATGCAACTGTAATTGTCAGTTGAATAAGTTATAATAAATGAGTTATTCAACATTAAGGAGTACGGTAGTTACATTTATTTTACATTACATTAGATTACATTTAGTTACATTTATAAGTTACATCTGGCCCTTCAAGGTCAGCCATTATGCCGATGTGGCCCTCGGTGAAAATGAGTTTGACACCCCTGCTCTATGATAAAGTCCAAAAAACTCTACCAGCTTTAGCACGAATAAAGACAAGACATGTTGCATGTGATGACGACAAGCAGGGAGATTTAGTCCGTGAGTAATCATTTCAGATAAGCACAGTCTTGCAGATGGCTCAGCTCAGCTCCATCCGAACGCACACACAGAGATCTCTGGGGGGAGGGGGGGGCAGTGAGTTCTCACAGCTTTCGACTCCAGGAGAAGTTTTGCAGACAGCCTTCTTTTCAAGGTCGCTCAGAGTCCCGATTAGTCGCTTTATTTATTTTCAGGTCAGGTCACAGTGTACTTTTGACTGCAGCCTTCAAGTCCAGGTGCTGTTTAGGTCCAAATCGCCGAATCATGTGAGGTTCCGAGCTACAAATCCCAACTGTGTCCTGATTGAGCCCGGACGGCTGTAAACGAGTCCCAAAACGCACTGCAGGTCCGCGGCTGTCCACCGCTGCTCCCATCGTGCGGTTCAGTTCGTACAACAGCTGGGAAGTTGAGGTCATAGCCCGGATCAAAGAATCTTGCTGGGCAGGAAGTCTCGCCAGTGCGTTGATCGCCGCGGTAGCCTTCCTCAGCTTCCAGTAGCAGAAACCTCTGCCAATGCCAAAAAACAGAGTAGCTGCCACCAATATCTAAATAATCCACAAATCTTCCACGTCTTCGACAGAATGAACGGTCAGACACATTGGCTTCCACTCGCTCCACGAGTCCATAATGTATCCCACTGCATGCGTGTCAAAGGGGCAAGCCGCTTCTCCTGGCCTGGTGCGTTTCGTGGAAAAAATTTTATCAATGGAGGAACTACCTTCATGTCCTCTCTAACTGCACCCATATGTCTCCTCTTTGTCTTTTTCTTGCAGCTGCACTTCTAACATCCTTCTACCAATATACCCACTGTCCCTCCTCTGGACATGTCCAAACCACTGTCCCTCCTCTGGACATGTCCAAACCACTGTCCCTCCTCTGGACATGTCCAAACCACTGTCCCTCCTCTGGACATGTCCAAACCACTGTCCCTCCTCTGGACATGTCCAAACCACTGTCCCTCCTCTGGACATGTCCAAACCACTGTCCCTCCTCTGGACATGTCCAAACCACTGTCCCTCCTCTGGACATGTCCAAACCACTGTCCCTCCTCTGGACATGTCCAAACCACTGTCCCTCCTCTGGACATGTCCAAACCACTGTCCCTCCTCTGGACATGTCCA
>JBBPBX010025068.1:0-24721 GCA_038048925.1 Garcialebias charrua | reverse complement strand
TGTCATTTGCACCGCATGTAGTACATGTGTTGAAAACGAGATTATGTACACAGGGTCCCAGTTACATCCAACAACAAATGCAAGAGAAAAACAATAATAACATAACATCTAGGATTAACTAATCTTATATTACTAATGGTAATATATTACCATTTCAGTGCTGTGGAGGCTGGAGACGATGTACATGTTGTAGAATTACTTCTGCCTCGTCTACATGCAGCTCATGTAACTCCACACAGCAGCTCACCTCATGAAGTGAAAAGTCTCCAAAGACCAGCAGGAGCTGAAAAAAAATTATAACCTGCTGTTTACTGGAAATAACTTTGGCTTCTCTGCAGACAATCCGCTAAAATATTAACTTTTAAATGGCTAAATTGGACGGATCGAGTTTGTAGCTCCTCCATTGTTTTCAAGCTGCGCAGTAGACACGTCTCTTGTTATGACGTCATCATCCTGCGACGGCGAAATCCCTATTTATCGTGTTAAAAAAATGGCGCTAATTTTAAACTGTTTTTGGGAGGAATTTTCATTCATTTAACATTATTTTAGCAAAAACGGTCAGAGGTCAATCTTAATATTTATATATGTTGTGCCATTTTTTGGAAAGTTGAAAGATCATGTCAGGGGAGCTTTAAGTCTCTCTTGAAAACCCACTTCTATTCTCTTGCCTTTACCACTGTGTGATTTGTTTTGATCCTCTCTGTACTATACAGTGTTGGCCATTTTAGTTAGTTTCTGCTGTTATTTATGTCTATATTTTTATTTTGTGTTTTCCTCTCTGATGTGCTTGTCCATTTCTATTGTACAGAACTTTGGTTGGCCTTGTTGCTGTTTTAAGTGCTCTATAAATAAATATGGATGGTATGGTATATTTGGGGCGGGTTAAGTGTGTTTGTTCCATCTAAGTCCACAACCATCTACTTTGTCTTCTTCACATTGATGTGAAGGTTGTTCTTCCTGCACCAGCTCTCCAGGTGTTCCACCTCCTGTCTGTAGCTGGACTCATCATTGTTTGTGATGCATCCCACCACCACCATCCCGGTCCGGGGCCTTTCTGGGTGGAGTTTGCATGTTTTCCCCGTGCATGCGTGGGTTTCCTCCGGGTACTCCGGTTTCCTCCCACAGACCAAAAAACATGCTTGTTAGGCTGATTGGTGACTCTAAATTGACCCTAGGTGTGAGTGTGAGTGGATGGTTGTTTGGTGTGAGTGAGACAGGTCCCTCTTGTAAATGAGTCCCCGTGACTCAACGAGGCTAGCCTGTATAAATAAAGGTTGAATGAATGAATGAATGAACTGTATCATCTGCACACTTTAAAATATGACAGCCTGGATGTGTAGCTGCACATTCATACGTGATCAGAGTGAACGGGAAATAGCTCAGCACACATTCCTGAGAGCCAGTGCTGAGGGTTATGGTGGAGGAGGAGAAGTTGTGGATCCTCACAGACTGAGGTCTGTTTGTTAAGAAGTCTAGAACCCAGTGGCAAATGTAGGTGCTTAGACCTAGTGTGATTAGTTTGTCCATCAGGGTTTGGGGGATCATAGTGTTGAATGCAGGCGTGAAGCCCACAAAGAGCAGACGGATATAGGAGTCCTTCTAGTCCAGGTGGGTGAGCGCAGTGTGGACCACAGAGGAGAGGGCGTCCTCTGTTGATCAGTTCTCATGGTATGCATGCTAATGAGGGTTCTTGCTGATGTTGATGGTTGTTTTGATGTGCGTCATGACCAGTTTTTCTAAGCATTAAGCGACTACCAGGGTGAGGGCCACTGGCTGATAGTCATTCAAACCAGTTACTGTAGAGCTCTTTGGGACTGGGATGATGGAGGCAGTCTTCAGGCAGGTGGGATCAGTCGCCAGAGTAAGTAAGGTGTTAAAGGTGTCGGCCAGCACCTCGCAGAGCTGATCAGCACATTTTTTCAACACTTTCCCTGGGATGTTGTCTGGGCCGGTTGCCTTGTGAGGGTTAATCCTCCTGAAAGTACTCCTTACTTCTGCTGAGGTCACTCTGAGAAGCTTTTCATTCAGTGGTGAGGTGAGTCTGGTGCTAGGTGGTCTGTTTGGGTCTTTGTTATGTCCTGCAATTGCATAAGACTGACAGCAGGGGGAACCTCCGAGTAGGGAGAGAACAGGATGTGTGGAGGAGAGAAGAAGAGGTTGGAAGAAGTGAAATAAAGCATGGTGTTATGAAGTCAGCTCCGTCTACAGTACTCTGATTCTACACCTACATATTAGCAACAACACAACATTGGCGACGAGGATCGACGAGAATCGACGAGGATGGCTCTTTCTGTACCTTTGCCTGCTCCATTCATGCCGTGCCCAGGTGAACCGACGATACCGTTTCCAACGTGGCTAAAGATGTTCGACAACTACATGCTAGTGATAGCCGCGTCGGGAGACGACTGGCCTGATGCCAGAAAGCGCGCGGTTCTACTCCATGCTTTGGGTACGGAAGGACAAAGACTTTTCTACAGCCTGCCGAATACCGGGACCACGTTCGCTACTGCTATTACTGCTCTTAAAGAACATTTCGTCCCGAAGGTGAACGTGATTGCTGAACGTCACAAGTTTCGACAACGTGTACAACGGCCGGATGAAAAGGTACAACAATTCTTAGCTTCTCTGCGTGAGTTAGCTGCCACATGTGACTTTGGAAACATGGAGGAACAAATGCTACGTGATCAACTGATAGAGCGTGTTGCTAATAATCGAATCAGAGACAGACTGTTACTCGAACCGGAGCTAACTCTTGCTAAAGCTACAACGTTGGCGCTACAAATTGAGAGTGGATTAAGAGATGCTAACGTACTTTCTGATGCTACCGCTGCTAGCATTTCTGTTCCCGTGAGGGCTGTACTGTCTGATGCTAACGCTGCTAACGCTTCAGCTCCCGTGAGGGCCGTACAAAGACAGCCGAAGTCAAGCCGCCGCTGGGACGCGAGGAGGACGCCGCGGGACCATGCTGCTTCCACGACTCAACTTGCTGCTACTACACGCCGTTCCTGCTTCCGCTGTGGATCCTTCGACCATCTTGCTAACAACCCTGCATGCCCTGCTGCTAAAACGACATGCAACGAGTGTGGTAAATTGGGTCATTTTGCACGTGTTTGCCGTTCGACTCAAAAGGAGGTACGTGAAGTCGTCGTTAATGAAGCCACGGTTCTTTACATGAACAATGCTGTACAAGACAAGATTCTCTGCACCGTTCAAGTGACTGTTAATGGACGACGTACAGATGTTGAGCTGATTGTGGATACAGGCTCATCAGTGTCCATTATACCAGAAGAGATCTACCACACCTACTTTTATGACTGTGTACTAACTGAACCTACAGTTACTCTTGTTACTTATGCAAAAGAGAAAATTGCTGTGAAAGGGTGCTTAAAAGCTACTATTTCTCATGATGGTATTTCTGTCCGCATTGCCGGCAGTAAGTCAGGCTTGTTTCCGGTGAGAGTTGGACTCCGCCAAGGTTGCCCTTTGTCACCGATTCTGTTTATAACTTTTATGGACAGAATTTCTAGGCGCAGCCAAGGTGTTGAGAGGATCCGTTTTGGTGGCCTTAGAATCGCTTCTCTGTTTTTTGCAGATGATGTGGTCCTATTGGCTTCATCAGCTCGTGATCTACAGCTTTCGCTGGAGCGGTTTGCAGCTGAATGTGATGCGGCCGGGATGAGGATCAGTTCCTCCAAATCCGAGGCCATGGTCTTGAGCCGGAAAAGGGTAGCGTGCCCTCTCCGGGTCGGGGAGGAGGTCCTGCCCCAAGTGGAGGAGTTTAAGTATCTCGGGATCTTGTTCACGAATGAGGGAAAACTGGAGCGTGAGATCGATAGGCGGATAGGTGCAGCGTCCGCAGTGAAGCGGGCGCTGTACCGGTCTGTCGTGGTGAAGAGAGAGCTGAGTCAAAAGGCAAAGCTCTCAATTTACCGATCGATCTACGTTCCCACCCTCATCTATGGTCATGAGCTTTGGGTTATGACCGAAAGAACAAGATCTCGGATACAAGCGGCTGAAATGAGTTTTCTCCGCAGGGTGTCTGGACTCTCCCTTAGAGATAGGGTGAGAAGCTCAGTCATCCGGGAGGGACTCGGAGTAGAGCCGCTGCTTCTCCACATCGAGAGGAGCCAGTTGAGGTGGCTCGGGCATCTGGTTAGGATGCCTCCTGGACGCCTCCCTGGTGAGGTGTTCCGGGCATGTCCCACCGGGAGGAGACCCAGAGGAAGACCCAGGATACGCTGGAGGGACTATGTTTCTCGGCTGGCCTGGGAACGCCTTGGGATTCCCCCAGAGGAGCTGCTCCAAGTGGCTGGGGAGAGGGAAGTCTGGGCCTCCCTACTTAGGCTGCTACCCCCGCGACCCGACCCCGGATAAGCGGAAGAAAATGGATGGATGGATGGATGGTATTTCTACTGAAGGTACTCTTATTGTTGTTCAGTCAGGTGCTGCCCTGCTGGGTTTAGATTTATTCCAAGCATTACAAATGAAGCTTGAGGGACGACAAATTGCTACTGCTAATGCTACTTCTACTACCTCTATGGTTCAGCCAGCTTTAACAAATACTGCTTCAGAACATTCTCCAGGAATGTCAGTTAGGGAAGTTGGTTATGATAAAAATTTCATACATAAAGTACAGATGTTGCCGAATGCTGTTCCAGTGCAACAAATAACTACTACTGCTCCACTTACTCCTGTTGAATTTCCTAGCAAACCATGGGAAAAAGTTGCAATTGACATTACAGGTCCGTTTGAAAATGCTAAATGGGACTGCCGTTATGCTATTGTGCTAACAGACTACTACAGCAAATGGCCTGAGGTTGCATTCGCTCCTACTGTTACTACAGACGTAATACTGAGTGTCCTAACAACTGTGTTCAGTCGAGAGGGTAATCCAATGTATCTTGTTTCAGATAATGGTACTCAGTTTACTTCGCATGCGTTTAGTACTTTTCTGAGAGAGAGAGAGATACAGCACTTAAAGTCAAGTGAATATTATCTTAACGCAAATGGTGCTGTGGAAAGGTTTAACAGAGTGCTTAAAGACTGCATACAAACAGCTGAAAGAAGTCACAGCTCATGGAAGGAAGCTGTCACTGAATTCCTTCACAACTACCGAGCTACTCCGCATGCAACTACCGGAGCTACTCCATTTGAACTACTGAGGAACAGAAAGATGCGTACCAAGTTAAACATACTCCCAGTAGAACTGAAGAGCAAAAGCCAAGCTCAAATACAACAGAGGGTGAAACAAAAGCAAAACAAAATGAAGGAATATACTGACAAGAAAATGAGAGCTAAAGTACCAACATTCAACGTGGGGGACACTGTTCGTGTTCGCAGACCGGATCACGTTTCCAAAGGATCTTCCAGATTCACAGAACCACGTACTGTAATGAAGAAAGTTGGACCAAATACTTTCTTACTGAGTGATGGGCGCAAGTGGAATGCTTCAAAACTTGCACTCTTCCCAAAACAAATCTTACGTGCTGCAGAACAAAATGATGATACTGTACTCGATGCATATGCACTGCCAGGAAATACTGATGAACCGCTTGCTGTGTTAAGAAGAAGTCAAAGAGATAGAAATGCACCAAGCTGGTTGTCAGGTTTTGTAAGTTAGAGTGAAAAAAGTGTAAACTATTCCTGTTCATACTGTTCTGTAAGACAAGTAAATTTACTACTGTTCATACTGTAATGCAAAGGGTTAACAGGGTAAACTTTCATATTACTGTTGGCTTACAGAAATAATAATTTGATTACTTTGATTTTCTGCTGTCAGGTTACTGTACAAATTTACATGTAAGTAATTGTTTCAGGAAAAGGGAAATGTTATGTCCTGCAATTGCATAAGACTGACAGCAGGGGGAACCTCCGAGTAGGGAGAGAACAGGATGTGTGGAGGAGAGAAGAAGAGGTTGGAAGAAGTGAAATAAAGCATGGTGTTATGAAGTCAGCTCCGTCTACAGTACTCTGATTCTACACCTACATATTAGCAACAACACAACAGTCTTCAAAGTGTGCATAGAACTTGTTGAGGGCATCAGGCAGAGATGGATCTTTGGGGCATTGTTCGCTCCTTCCTTTCAAGTCAAAGTCAAAGTCAATGTCAACTTTATTGTCAGAACTGCAATATGTACAGGACATACACAGGACCGAAATTGCGTTTCTCTCAGTCCCTCGGTGCAACAGTAACCATCTAAACACTAAACACTAAAACATTTAATAAACATAAGCATAAAATAGTAAAAGTGTAACACTGTCCTGAGTTTTTTCATAATAGTATAAAAGTATGAAAATTTACACCAACACTGAAACACCAAACACCCCTGAAACACCAAACACCCAATGAACATAAGCATAAAATGAAATAATAAAAGTGTAATACTGTCCTGAGTTTTTGCATAGTAGTATAAAAAGTATATCTATAAAATAAACTGAAGGTTCTAGCATTGACATTTGCAAAGAGTGGCACAGCAGCATATAAGTTAATGTACACAGTATATGTATGAGGTAGTTGATGTTGGTATAGAGGCAAAGTGGCATATGCAGTGAGGCACATAAGGCACATTTGGCATCCTTAGATAAGGCTAGTCAGAGAATGCTGTATATGTATCTGCAGTAGTGTAGATAAAAGTAGTGTAAATGTAAACAGTAGTAATAAATGTAAAGCAGTAGTAATAAATGTAAACCGTATTAATAAATGTAAACAGTGAATGTAAACAGTAGTATGACTATAGGCAGTAATGTAATACAAACATTAGTGCAAATATGAGAAGTAGTGCAAACTGAATGAGCACATGACCGAGAGTTTAGTGAATAACCCGTTTGATGACACAGAGTCCAGTGTTAAAAACTTTGTGTTGTGTGGTAATGTGTGAGAAAGTTTTTTGTGTTAAAGGAGAAATGTAATCAAATCTGAAAAAATCGATATAACAAGAATTTCATATAGTAAACAACACACATAAACATACTTAGTATGCTTTTTTCAAGTCAGTAGCTTAAAGAAATAGTTTTTTTACATTTTTCCTGCTACATGCCGAAGTACAGTGATTTCTGTAGTAATTTTCTGGACGCACTTTTATGACACAATTAAGACCTCCTTTGCTATCTTACAATAACACTGAAGCTATAAACCCATCATTACTGTCCTCCTGTCTGTCATTTAAAATGGAAGCAGAAGACTTTTTTGAATCTGAAGGATATCACTTTAGTTTGTCAAAAACAGTTTGGTGATTTAGTGCATTAATGGGCATTTCTATCCTGGAAATACGAATAGCCGTGCGTTAGCCGCCGCATGCTAACGTTAGCATGCTAGCGCCGTATGCTAACGTTAGCATGCTAGCGCCGTATGCTAACGTGGAAGTGGGGGTGTTGAAAATGTCCTGAAACAGTTACCAATGTCTTGTTAAGCTCTGTCTTCCCCAGAACATAGTAGGATCTAAAATGATTTTTAAAGATGAAGGAGCAAGTTGAAACATGCTGTCTCCCTCCTTGCTAGCAGGCTCTATTGGGAGCTGCCTGGCTAACTAACTACGGTGGCCCTACACGGCCAAAATTCTACAGCGGCCGAATGCACAGGAGCGGTAAAAATACAATATAAAATTTAAAAAGTTTTAAAATCGATTTTGGGGCTTTTAGAATAGATTCTGAATCGCCAGGACTAAGAATCTTGATTCTTTAAAAAATAGATTTTTTTTGCTGCATCCATAATTGCTACACACTGAAACCTTTTTGTCCACAACTAGATACACACACTAATATTACTGTATGAGGGACGACTCGTTGCACTGCCTACGTCATATTCAGGGGACGGAGAGCAGGCAGGAGGAGGGGGGTCAAAAACACCAGATGAGAATTTTTTCACTTTGCAAAGTCTAAATTTGAGTTAGGATGACATTTTTGACTTGTGAAAATTTCTCAACAAGCTTATTTTATGCTTTTCATTAGACTACTATTAGCTTAAAAACACTTTTCATTTCTCCTTTAAGGCAGTTCAAATGGGAGGGGAGGCAGAGCAGGCAGAGTGTTTAGCATTCTGACTGCCTGATGAACAGAGCTGTCTCTCAGTCTGCTGGTTCGAGCCTGGAGACTCCTCAGTCTCCTCCCTGATGGCAGCAGTCTAAAGCGGCTGTGTAGTGGGTGTGTGGGATCACCTGCCATGCAGTGGGCTTTCCGAGTGAGGCGTTTGCTGTGTAAGTCCTGCAGTGAGGGCAAGGAGGTGCCGACGATCTTCTCAGCTGCTTTCACGATGCGCTGGAGGCTCTTGCGGCATGATGCAGTGCATGCACCAAACCACACCGTGATGCAGCTGGTCAGGACACTTTCTATGGCACCCCTGTAGAAGGTGCACATGATGGGGGTTGAAGCTCCAGCCCTTTTCAGCTTGCGGAGAAAGTAGAGGCGCTGGTGAGCCTTCTTGGCCAGTGCTGCAGTGTTCCTGCTCCAGGACAGGTCCTTTGAGACGTGCACTCCCAGGAACTTGGTGCTGTCCACTCTCTCCACTGCGGTGCTGTTGATGGTCAGAGGGGCATGTTGTGCATCCCTCTTCCTGAAGTCCACGACAATCTCCTTTGTCTTCTCCACGTTGAGAGTGAGATTGTTGTGTCCGCACCACAAGGCCAAGCGGCTCACCTCGTTCCTGTAGTCCGTCTCATCGTTGTTGCTGATGAGACCTACCACTGTTGTGTCGTCCGCAAACTTGATGAAGTGGTTGGAGCTGTACGATGGTGTGCAGTCGTGTGTTAGCAGGGTGAATAGAAGGGGGCTCAGCACACATCCTTGTGGGGCCCCTGTGTTCAATGTGATGGTGCTAGATGTGTTACTCCCGATCCGTACTGTCTGTGGTCTCCCGGTCAGGAAGTCTAGCAGCCAGTTACACATTGAGGTGTTCAGCCCCAGACTGTCCAGTTTATGGATGAGCTGTTGGGGGATGATGGTGTTGAATGCCGAGCTGAAGTCGATGAACAGCATTCTAACATAAGAGTCCTTCGTGTCCAGATGTGTGAGAGCTGTGTGGAGGGCAGAGGAGATGGCATCGTCGGTTGAGCGATTAGGTCGGTATGCAAATTGGAAGGGATCCAGGGAGGCAGGGAGGACAGATGTGATGCTTTTCATGACTAGCCGTTCAAAGCACTTCATCAGGATGGGGGTGAGTGCTACTGGGCGATAGTCATTGAGGCATGCGGGCGTTGCCTTCTTTGGGACAGGGATGATGGTGGTGGCTTTGAAACAGGTGGGGACGATGGCCTGGCTCAGTGAGATGTTAAAGATGTCCGTGAAGACCGCTGCGAGTTCCCCTGCACAGTCCTTCAGCACACGACCAGGTATGTTGTCAGGACCAGAGGCCTTCCGGGCATTAATCTTGATAAATGATCGCCTTACGCTGTCTGAGGACAGCGCCAGCACCTGGCCATCAGGAGAGGGGGGGAGTTTATGTGCAGGTGTGTTTTTTATAATCTGTTATACACTTAACGCTCCTCCACATGCTCCGTGGGTCTTGTGAGGCGAATTGACCCTTAATCCTCAATCCTGCATATGCGGCCTTGGCCCTCTTAATACCAGCAACTAGCTCTTTTCTTTTCCTTCTTAGCTCCTGTAAGTTTCCAGACTTGAACGCAGTGTTCCTGGCTACCAGCAGGCTGCACACCTCTGTGTTAAGTCAAAGTTTTCTGTTTGGGTAACTTTTAACATATCTTATGTTATGATGGAAACGGTGTCTGTACATGTATTAATGTACCCCAGAACTAAGGATGCATATTGGTCCAGATTAAGCGCTCCACCATTTTCAGGAGCTTCTCTGAAAACCTGCCAGTCTGTTTGTTCAAAACAATCTCTCAGTACAAGACCACTGTCCTGGATCCAAGATTTAATTTAATTTTTTACCAGTCTGAAGCGTCTCAGTAGGGGAAGGTAAGCAGGAGCCAGGAATAATGAGAATTAGTCTGACCGTCCTAGGTCCTAGGTGGGGGCAGGGTTCAGCTTTGTATGTATCTTTTGCGTTCATGTAAACACGGTTCAGCATGTTATTTCCACGTGTTGGTATGCCCAGGTTTAAAAAAAAAAGAATACTACACTTGTTCTTGTAAATTTATAATAAAAATGGTGTATAGATTTTAGATGGGGGAGTGTGATCAAACTTAAAACCTTAGAAAACCAGTAAAAAGTGTTTTTTTTATTTTTATTTTATTTTGGGGTACAGAAAAAACATATTTTTAGTTGGACTTGTGTGTGGCCTATACCAAGTGACTCAGTAGCTTGCAAGGAACATAGAGATACAGTATAAGCCATAAAACTTTGTGACATCAAAGCCCACAATTGTAAACAGGACTCAGTGTCTTACAGTATTATGGGCTGCAGGTTATACATTTTAAAGAGGATGTGGATTTTGGGTTCCAAGAGAAAACACAGGCATGGTGCTCTCCACTTCAACTTTTTCTCTTGTTTTTCAACCTATTTTAAGACCTCCTTGTAGCTTATTGTTGTTTTTCACTACACATAAATCTTACCTGTCAAGTCAAAGCTTCAAACTGATCTAAATCTCTTTCCAGCTGGTTAGTAAGATGTTGGTTGAGTTAATCAGCAGATGTTGATGTTTGCAGTCTCTGCTACAGTCACTGTGTGGACTGATACAGATGTTGTGACTTTTGTTGTGCTAACTCCAGACCACGGCTGGGAGAGGACATCACCATAAACATCTGTTCTTCCAGTCCAAAATTAAATTAAAGGTAATTTGTTGGTAAAACGCTCAATTTATTAATGACCTTATCTGTCTATAAATGTCTTTTCTCTTTTATCAGACCGTTGTAACGTATATTTAAACCATAACTAAATACATCTTTACCGTTTAAGAAACTATTTTACTTTTTCTCAAGTTGAAGACTTTTTTTTTTATTAACAAAGCGCATTAACTCAGACAAATGTGACCATTCAGCAGAAAGTAATGAACTCCATGTTGAGTTTACTGGTGGTTCTAGGAGACCCTGGGTTTGTTTGGACCCCGAGACATGTCTGAGCTCAACAATTCAGATCACTGCTGTGAAAATAACAAATTCAGAAAGATTTTTTAAAAACTTTCTAATATGTTTAAAGACATTTTCCTCATATAATGGTGCAGCAAACATTAAAACATTAACTTTTTGACAAGGGACGGACAAGGGACACTCATTTGAGGATGAAAATGTGCAAATTTTGGACCGAGAGCACAGATGGTTTGAGAGGGGTGTGAAGGAAGCTGTGTATGTTAAGAGAGAAAAACCTTCTCTTAACAGAGGAGGAGGTCTGAGATTTCAACTTTCCAAGACTTACAACTCAGTTTTGGGGCTGATTCACAAACGTTTTACACCGGATGGGAGCAGAGATGTCTTGTCTGTGAATTAGACTAGCAAAGTTTGTTGAGAAACCTCTGTTGTTGGGCTGTGAGGTGTTTTTTGTCAATTTACATACAGTTGTTGTGTCTTCTGTCAGAGACTTCAAGGGAACTCCCTACTGTTAAGGTGTGATCTGTCAATTTACATGTATGTGTTACCTCAGCTTGCAATTTACATATGATGGTGCGTGACTCCTGTTATAAATCCACACGCACACACAGTCTGGTTCATTGAATTGATAAAGCTTCTCGGATGAGAAGCGAAACGTCTTCTGTTACAAATAAAGTCCAGTTGATCTTGAATTGAACGCCTTTTTGATTTAACTTTTTGAACTGCCTGTAAGAAGAGATCAAATATATTAACAAGCCGTTCTTATATCAAAGACTTTTATTATTGCACGTGGGTGTGGGGCTTGCCGGGCGCAGCTGCAGCAGGCCTGCGTTTTACCGGCGCTGGTACGGGTGCAGGGCGAGTAGGAATCCGTGGTGGAGGCAGATCCGAATAGTATTTTGAAGGCTTGCGGGGCACAGCTGCAGCTGCAGCAGGCCTGCGTTTTACCAGCGCTGGTATGGGTGGTATGGGTGCAGGCCATGTCCACCTTGATGGTGGGGGCAGCTCCGAATGGTATTTTGAAGGCTTGCAGGGCGCAGCTGCAGCAGGCCTGCGTTTTACCGGCGCTGGTATGGGTGCAGGCCGCATCGGCCTCCGTGGTGGAGGCAGATCTGACTTATAACGTCGTTTCGCAGGTTGCTTGGAGCAGGGAGCAGGAGCCTCTTGTTCCAAGTGTCCAACTGCAGGAGGAGGCCTTCGTTCTGCGCTGGAAAGCTGGTCCTCCATTTTTTTACAAGTGCACAGAGGTGCGCAGCGTGGGTCAACCTGAGGACAGAAACAAACCTTCGTGTTCACTTTCTGAGTCATTCTGAGTAATTTTCAGTAATTCACCTTAAAATCACTGGAGAAAACAAAATGGCTGCCCCATTCACATTGTATACATTCAAATATCAAGTTTTCTCTGCAGATGATATAGATGTTGAACAGATGTGGTGTGGTCGTAGCTGAGAATATGTGGCAACATGTATTCTGAGAGCTATATTATCAGCTTTAAACATCTAAAGTTAGCCCTGAATGTCTGTTAGCAAAATATCTCAAGCACCACTTTCACTGGAACTCTCAGAAAGTAATTACTGGATGCAGTGGCGGGCCGTGCATTTCACACCTAGGCCTTCAGTAGTGCTCCGTCTGAATCAATCCAAGCCTCAATAACTATTTTATGGCTATAAAACTTCTACTGCATGGTACAGCTGCGACACACATAAAAAAAGCATAAAAAATAACCTGATAAAACTGCAATATTATTTAGGAATACATTTTACTCACCAAAAATCCTGATAATTTGTTATTACACTGTCTTTAATATTATACTAATAATTGATAATAGTAATAATTGATAATTGATAATAAATATTTAATATCCCCAGGTAATAATTTGAGGTCACAGCTTCTGTTGTGAGCTTGTCTGATATTAGACAGAGTTTTGTGTGAGACAATAAAAAGATGGCAAAATGCTGAACAGGACACATTAATGTATTATAAAATTATAAAATGAATAAATAAAATAAAGTAAAAAATAAAAAATGTTAGTTGAACCTTTGAAATTGTGAGTTTTTTTTTAAACACAAAGACAATTTACAGACATATGAAAGGGGAAAAAAACAAGATATAATGAAAGGTAGCAGATGAAAAAAAAATTTGCTCCTTCTTAAAACAAAATCAATTCAAACAATAATCATCTATAAATAATGTAACAAAACCAGCAGAGTGTCTGGAACAAACTAGCAGTTATTTTTGGACATGCAGAAAGTTGTATCAGGACGTGTCACCGCTGCATTCATCTCCTGTCCGACACATGAGCTGCTGCTTCGCATTTGCAGGCAGCAAACAGGAAACAGAAAGTCTGTTTTCTCTCTTTTTAACTTTCAGGTCGAGTGACCGGACATTACATCCAATAACACAGCAAGTTTGGACCATTGCAAAACTGTAAAAACCTACTTAGATTCTAAAAAAAAATAGCGAAAAAGCTTATTTTAGTGGGCAGCCCGAACCGACTATCAGCTTCCGCGTCGCGGGCATGACGTCACACGTTGACTATCCAATCAAAACGTGTAAATACGCTGTTGTTTCCATGTTGCGGTGAAGGCTCCTGGTGATGCGCATAGCATCAGGTCTCGCCAACTCAAAATCTGATTGGTTGAAGCAACAGCTTGGTGAATCGTTTCAGGGGTACAAGAGCTACGAGAGAAGGCTTCAAATCTACCTAGCAACAAGTAGTGGCTAAAATGTGATTGGATAAATACTTAAATAAGAAAAATACACTCTGGAAGCAGAGCAAAGAGGGGGGTAGCAATGAAAGGAAGCGGCCAGACCATTTGGAATTATTTAATATGTATTCATGGACAAAATGTAATTAAAAAATATATATATATTTTATTTATTTTTTTAATTTTAAATTATTTTAAGGCCTTCTCTGAAGGCCTTGCAGGCCTTGAGGGCACACCACTGACTGGATGTACATCTACAACGGTTTGACTTCTAAATCCAGTTCAAGATGGCTGCCACTGCTAATCAAATGTAATAACAATAATAATACAGATATTGAGTGATTTCTGCACAGAAGTTTTCTTCTGTCAGGCCTGAACAATAAATCCCTGAAAACGAGTGAAAGAAAAAGTCTCACTTGTTCCATCGAGGAGCCTGGTTCATCCATGTTTTAAGGTTTGACACGAAGGATTTGCGTCACACACAGAAAAGATTTTCACTCTGAACTCTCCAAGTAATTCAACAGAAATGACTGGTGTTTTTGCTTGAATTGTTGAGATGATTCATAACAAAATAAATTTTCAAAAAAAGCATTTTATGAAAAAGTTTGGTTGCTATGTAACAAATGTTTAATTACAAACCTGCAGAAATGAATTTAACATTAACTTAACACGTGTGAGTTGACTTTTAGCAAAATGTCTCATGAACCAGGACTCAGATTTGAATGAAAGTGTCAGGATTTAATCACTGAATGGACCTTCACAGTTAATAAACTGTTGGAGTCCGTTTGATTAAAGATGGCCGCCACAGCAGATCCAACATAAAAAACACAACAATAGCTATAACTCAAGTTGGTTTTACAGACATTGATCTAAAACTTGGTGTGGTAGTAGCTGACAGTCATGTTTAACATGTACTATAAGATGAGATCATGCATTGCATTATTTTTCACGTTTAACCAAATTTTAACTTGTCAACAAAATGTGGTTTCTGTTTAAAACTCCGACATAAGACGGCGGGTGACATGCATTTCTTTCAGTAAACTTACCTTTAACTTGACCTCAGGGAGGGGTTCTGTCCAGCATTCTGGTGGTCCTGCTACCCGGGAGGACCGAGAGGCCCAGCGGGTCCATGTGGACAAGTGGGCATCTGGGGCCAGTTCCTTTGGATCCACTGTGGGACGGACTGGTGCAGGTGATCCTTCCTGCCACAGCCATCAGCATCTCTATCAACTGTTTAATGAAAGCAGGAGAATGAGACACGACATTTCATTTACCTTTGGGGTTAATAAAGTGTTTTTGAATTCATGAATTAATTTGATCTGATCTGGGCCTGGTCGGGTTTAGGGCCCTGAGATGAAACTTGTTGTGTAAATTAACGGAATTGATTGTATTTTTTTTTATACAGAAGAACTGAATGGAAATTGGGCCAATTTTAAACTTCTGGGACAATTTGAGAGAAAATCATGAAATTTGAACAGAATTCAATCATTTCTCTCAGACGGACACGTCACATGTTAAGTTCTTTTATTAATGACAGCAGATCACAGCTGGTAGCACAGGTGGAAATGAACATTGTTGCTCAGTTCAGAAAAGTGTCCTGGTCGCTTCAACGTCGCTTCAAAGACTCTGAATGCAAACAAACAGCTTCAAGAGCTGAGATGATCATCTCGTTTTATCAGTTCAGTGAACGTTCAGATGATTCACACATCATTGTTCACACAAGTGCAGGAACTTATGTGTAATGCAAAACGTTTAATTATATTTTTGTGTTTTTTTACAAATTGCCCATGACTTGGGACTTTTATGGGCAGAGATTTTTTTAGAAGCGTAAATGCAAAGCAACAACTTGGATGTGATATTAGGAAGCTCAAAATTAGTGTTTGTGTAATTATTTTCAGTTTACATATCTAATATAGGTTTTATTTGATTTGATTTGATTTATTTATTCATTCATTTTATGATTAAAACAAGAAAACAATACAATACAGAAAAAAGAGAAAAATATATATATATAAAATGAAAGGCGGCAGAAGAAGAAAAAAATCTTATTTTTTCTGCCCCTTTTTTCTCAAATAAACAATTCATATACCCAACTACTAGGATTACAAATAAATAATCAACTTAATTTTAACCTTTAAAAATAAACACATGATACAACCAACTCATGTAATTTCCAAAATAGTGAACAACTTAAATAATAATTACTACCCTCGGTGTCATACACAAACTTCCAAATTTCAACTCATTTAAATATATGTTTTTAACCGTTTAAACTTAATCATTCTTTTGAATGTAACAATTGATCTAACCACTTTAATATCAGACTCCAATTTATTCCATAACCCTATTCCTTCAATTATGGTAGATCTTCCCCTCAAACTAGTCCTAAAAGGTGGCTTCACAAATATATCTGTCCCCTTAAGATTATAATTACTCGTCCTTCTGACAAAATATTTCTGAATATTAGAAGGAAGTGCATTAGTCTGAGCTTTATACAAAGTTATCAAAATATTATAATCAATTAAATCATAAAATTTCAACAGTTTTGTTTGATAAAACAAAATGCTTGAAGGATGATGAGAATTCTTTCTGGTGATAATTCTAATAGCTCTTTTCTGCAAAATAAAAATTATAAATATTTGTTCAAGGCAGTCAAATTTGTTCATGAATTCATCATTATTAGGCCTGAGAGTTTCTGGATCCAAGAAAACAGTTACTGGAATGCACTATGTCGAAATAAGAGCGTTCCCGGATCTTGTTCTGGTAGGATCCAGCTCAAATCAATCCTGGTTACCATCATCAAACTGGTGACCTGACTTAGTTAACATTCTTTTATTTTTCTACATAGATTATTGAGCAAAGATAGATTATTGGGCAGCACGGTGGCACAACTGGTAGAGCTGCTGCCTCTCAGCGAGAAGGTTGCCGGTTCAAATCCCGGTCCGGGGCCTTTCTGGGTGGAGTTTGCATGTTCTCCCCGTGCATGCGTGGGTTTCCTCCGGGTACTCCGGTTTCCTCCCACAGACCAAAAAACATGCTTGTTAGGCTGATTGGTGACTCTAAATTGACCCTAGGTGTGAGTGTGAGAGTGGATGGTTGTTTGGTGTGAGTGAGACAGGTCCCTCTTGTAAATGAGTCCCCGTGACTCAACGAGGCTAACCTGTATAAATAAAGGTTGAATGAATGAATGAATGAATTGAGTATGAACTTTGATGTTTTGAACCACTTTGGCCATGGCTGCCTCAGACGAGTTGGCGCGGGGGAGAGGGTGGACTCCAGAAACCACCATTAAACTGGTTGACCTGCTATGTAAGGTGCTATTTATAAGACTGTGTTTGTTGTGGCTCCTCAGACGGATGAAGTCTTTTGGATGCAAGACGAAACATTTCAACAAACAGAAACTGTCCAGACGACCTGACTGAACTTTGTTGGACATAAAGACAATCCTTTATGTGTTTGTCCAGTCTGAAAACTGAACACATTCCATGTCACTCTTGTGTTTTCGTTGGGAACTCTTCTGCTGACTTTGCTGTTTAGAAACAGAACATTTCAACCTTGGATGACCAAACTCAGCCCTATTATAGAGGAATGTATGCCACCCTGCTCTGCTGGACTGTGACATTATTCTATCCTCTCGGTGGCTCTAATAGAGGTATAGATTAATTAAGTTTCTGTAAAAACTGCTGAAACACATCTTATGAAACTTGGAGCCCAAAGTCCAGAGAGAGGAATGACCCCTAACGATGCATTCTTTGACCGTCCAAGTTTAGATGTTTGTACTTGGACTTTTTCAGTCCTCTTAATGTGTATTCAAAGGACATGCGCTTGTAAGGAACTTTAGTCTCTCACATCAGGGCAGCTGTCACTCAGTCATGTTAGAGACGACACGGGCACAATGAGAGTTCGTCTCAAGAGTTAAAAAACAATTTGAGGCGTCAGGCAAAGCAGAGCTTTCAGAGACAGAGTAAGACCTTTGAATCTCAGCGTCTCACTCTGCAAGAGCAGAAAATCGAAAAGTGTAACCGGAGAACTGAGCACGCTTTTAGACAAATCCATTCATTCTTTGATTATGGCAGCCATGTGTTCAGAGAGCTTTTCATTAAAGCAGGCGCATTGAATTAGCCCCGCCACTAACAAACCTGCAGGGGAATGAGACCTTCTGTTTTCCTAAAGAAGTGGCACACATGCACAAGTCTTCAGGGAGGAAAGGTTTCTTCATAAATTTACAGATTTTGTTTAACCAGATTGAATAAATCAAGCAAAACTAAATGGTTTTTTTCCATTTATACGGTTTATTTTTTTCACTTTTCAAACCACATGAAAGGAATGATTTATGTTCCTTTCAAAGAAATCCTTACTAATTACATTTGAACTTATTTTTGCAGTATTTATTTTTAGCCCGTTGGCAAAACGTTTGCATCTTTTTGACTGGCATTGTGGATAAAGAGCAGCTGCATGAGATTTAATGAAGGTTCCTCTGAGAACCTTGTTCCACCAGTTGCTGCTAATTTGTTGCTTGACTAACTGTGCCTGAGCAGGAACTAATGTTTTGTGTGGTTGTAAACAAGAAGAAAGCAAATAATCCTCTCAAGAAGCACTTGAGCTCTGAGGGGAGCTTCACTTGAAATGAAAGTTGTGAGGGAAGTTTGCCAAGATGACCTAAAGTTTTAGGGAAATACTGTAGTGTCTATAGTTAAAGCTGAACTATGTAACTTTGTAATGTAGTCTGTAACTTTTCTAACAATATATTTTTAACATATTTCTTCACTCTGTCACTATCTACTGACAGACTGATGTTAGACAAAGTAATCTCTGAAAAAAACTATAGTCCCCTTGCTTCTCTATCAGCATTTATAAAAACACTAAAAACACAGAGTGACCCGGACAATGACCAGCCAATAAAAACAGAGTTGTTTGTCACGCCCCAACCCACGCCCCCGCCTGTCCCAGCCCCAGCGCCGCGCACGTTCTCATTCAAAGGATTGCAAAGCGATGCAGGACTGTTTTGTATGTGACACAAATGTATTAAATATCCCTTCTTCATCCCAGAGCTGGACTTTTATTTTGTTTTTTTGCCAAAAGTCAAGTGATCGCTTCATCCTTCACTGACAGGAATGAGGAAATGGATTTGTCACGACTCACGAGCGAATTAAATCATGTCCAAAGTGGCTGGTGAAGCTCTGCTGATTTCTGCTGGTTTTTGTGTTGTTGGACGAGTGATTCATGGTTTTATTATATTTTTTAAAATGTTTTATTAACATATAATCACAGAACTTCGCAGCGCAGAGACAGGACATGTAGAGGGGGTGGAGCATTCCAGAAATTCCATTCCTGCACTGACAGACATGAGGAAGTCACGAGCGAATTAAATCATGCCCAACGTTGCTGTGTGAACCTCTGCTGATTTCTGCTGGTTTTTGTGTTGTAGGACCAGTGATTCATGGTTTTATTATATTTTTAAAAACGTTTTCTTAAAGGGGACCACATTGTCAAAATTCACTTTTTAATGTTTTTTTTTACTCAACTTTGGGTATGTACTTCATAAAAAAACAGTCCTAGGGCCAAAAAAATGCACCCAGTGGTTTATTTACTCTAAGTATATTTATTTATCTTTGATAGAAACACTTCGTTTTCACTTCCTGCGGTTTGTGACGTCACAAACCGCAGCCACAACCCACCTCAAACCTTTGTCCCGCCCCGTCACCTAGCAACCCCTGGTGCAGCTCCACCCACTTCAGTATAAAAGAGGTGACGGTTGTTTTTCCTTATTTCATGTCAGCACAATGGCTAAAAATGTCACAGAGTCTAGCCAGCTAACGTGAGCGTTGCAAAGATTCTCTAACCCTCCTGGCCCAGATAATGGCATAGTTTTCAGATGGGAGTCTTGAATGAACAGCGATGCAGCATGTTGCAGTGTGTGTGTGTGTGTGTGTGTGTGTGTGTGTGTGTGTGTGTGTGTTGGTTTATGTGTCATAGCAGGCCAGACTACGTACCGCTAAACCACATTAACAAACCTGTGTGTGTATGTGTGTGTGTGCGCGCTGATCGAGGGAGACAGCCCCGCTGTGTGTGTGTGTGTGTCCGCTGCGAGTGACATCCGCTCCCTCCAGCGCGCGCGCACAGGGGGAGGGAGGGAGACGTCAGGGAGTTGTACATTTATTACAGAGGAAAAATTAAAAATGACACAACAACTTGTACACGTCTGATCTGTCCCACAATAAATACGTTGCGTTCCAGTTCAGCTCAGCTCAGGACTCTGGATGGCAGTAACGCGAGTTCAGACATCCTCGTCTGCCTTTGGAGGGCGGAGTTAATGTAAACAGATCTTTGAAGGGCGTGGCCACGAGATCTCATTATCATAAACCAGTCGTTCAAAACAAAAGCTAAAAATGGCAGAATTAAAAAGGGTATAATTGATTATCTAAGAATTATTTTGTGTATTAAATTGAATGAACAGTGTCTGGTAACTAGTGCATTAACAGAATAACCGAGTTTTCGAGAGATCGAGTGTTTTGACTTCTATCGAGGCTTTTTTGTCCAACTCGGGTACCCGTAGTGACGTCATCACGTGATAAAAACAGAGCGCGCGGTAGCTTTTAGCTTTTAGTAGACGCTACAAAATGGATTCCTTTGTGCGCACGGATCTATGAAGCTGGTCCAGTCTTGTCAAAAAGGTAAAACAGTTTATAATTTTATAAATTGCGCCACTCATTGAAACATCCTGTTGACGTTCTTTGCTTCAACACCGTAGTAGATTGTTGTGACAGCAGAGGGCAGTGTTTTATTGCAGGTCCCATATATAACACGGTTGAAACGGCTTCATCTCTCGTTTCACAAACAAAAAAACAAATATTCATCTCTCTAGAGCTATTAAAAATCTATAAACACAATCTCTAAAAGTAAACCTAAATTGCACAGCTGCAGGCGGTGGTACGGTGTGGCTGTGGCCCCATTTGTTTTTTAAGTTTCGGTTTTCATCGCCTTATACTTTCACTTTTAATATTATTAATCGGCTACTCGAGCGTCGTTCGAGTTTTTTTATGTTAATGTCGAGGTTAAAAATTATGTACTCGTTCAACCCCTACTGGTAACCCCACAGACATACCATGAAATTTTTAAAAACCTATCTGTGGTCTCCTTTAACATATAATCACAGAATATTGAAGCGCTCCGAGCGGACACACAGCAGGGGGCGGAGCTGCAGAACTCAAGTTCAACAGAGAACGGACTGTGGCGGCTCTGAGGGGGAGGGAGCAGAATGCTTTTACCTGATGAAAAAAGTCCCAGCGTTCTCCAGAAATTACATAGTGAACCTTTAAAATAAGGATTGCATTTATTTTATTTAACCAACTATGCACCAATTCATTCAACCTTTATTTATAGAGGTCAGTCTTGCTGAGTCATGAGGACTAATTTGCAAGAGAGACCTGATTTAAACAAAGAACACAGATGACGTACACACAGCAATAATCATTCATATAAATGTAATATGAAATGAAAATAAAAGAAGTGATATAAAACAAACAAAAGAATTCTACATTATAAAACTGTGTAAAATACTAAAAACAGGAACATGTCTGCATTGATTTTTGCATTGAACTTAGATGTTTAAAATCCCTTAGAGAGGTCAAGGTCGAGAGCTTCAGATCTTTTTGTAAGATATTCCAAGAAGCAGGAGCAGAGTAGGAGAAGGTCCTTTCGTCTAGTTTAGTCTGCACTGAGGGAACACTGCAGGTAAAGCTGTCAGTTCTAACCCGAGCCCTAAGCCCGGCCCCACCCTAACCAAATTTGGGGCAGGCTGGTGGTCTCGGGCTTTTAATTAGGTCAGGATCAGCTGCAATCCAATTATATGATAACATGGCCTGCCATACCTCCACCAGCCGCATGCAGGCATTTCACCGCAAGCTGACCGGCCTTGAAAGAGGTAAAAAAAAAAAATTCAGTTCAGTTTCAGATGGAACTATACTGCCAGGAAGCAATCCATCACCCAAATGGACATTCATTCAACTGCTGCACTCAGTGGACGTGCGCGGCCGATGACCCAAACAGGTGAGATCCCAAAGCAGACATGTCAGAGCATGGTCCGTGTCTGAAAAATGCGGGCATGGATTTAATGCACTTTGACATCCATGAAAGGACAAACACCTCTCAGCTCTGAATCTTCTGCACTGTTTATTTAGCTGTGCGCCCCCAACAGTTAATTACTAATTCGGGGGGAGGTTCTGGGTTAGGACCTGTAATTACTGTTAATTTGTCGGATCGGGTGGGGTTTGGAAATTATGACTGCGGGCTGGGGCCGGGTCGGATCAGATTTTTTGGACCCGAATGCAACTCTAGCTGCAGATAATGATGTATTTGAGAGTGCACGCTGTAACTGCACTGACGGCGTGACATGTAGGAGGAACTGTATGAAGACAACAGACCAAGAAGTGATTTAAAGATGAAAACATACCAGTGTGTGAGTGTGCGCGAAGTTCAATTCCCTCATCAAGTTTTCGACATGAGGCTTCAAAGTGAAATGTGCATCGACCAAGATACCCAAGTATTTGTAGGAATCAACAAACTCAATAGGGACACCATTTGAGGATAAAATCAGAGGAAGAACTGCTGGGACCGACTTCCTGTTTGAAAACAACATCTCTTTGGTTTTGTCAGCATTTAGAACAAGTTTGAGATGGAACAAATCCGACTGGATGATGTTGAAAGCAGGTTAGAAAAGCTGGAAAACCGTGGCAAATGTTTTAGCTACATAATAAACAACTGTGTCATCAGCATAGAAATGTAAGGATGCATCAAGGATGCTCTGACTTACATTACCTATGTAGATTGTAAGTGGGACCTAAGACTGAGCCTTGTGGTTCACCATTGTTGACAGTTAAATAACTGAAAGAAGTACCATTATGTTGAACACATTGCCTTCGATCTGAAAGTTTAGTTTAGTTTATATTGTTTGTTTTCTTTAAACCAAGGATGCACCAATAAACTGGGTGACCAAGCTAAAGCTGAAGAAGTTGAGGTCTTGAATTGGAATAAACCAAAATCAGAATCAGCAATTCAAAAATATACAACGAGTAAAAATCAGAGTTGGGCAGCTGTGAACAGTGCTGCTCTAATTTAAGACACAACAAATAAGGATCTGACACCAACTTTTGTCAGCAGATTGAAAAACTTTGACTAAGATTGTTCTGCAAAACAGGAAACATACCAGTACTTTTGTACATGTCCTTCTGCAACACAGGAAATTACGGTAAGTCTTTATTCCAGTTCACCAACATCCGACAGGATGTCGGGTCTACTCCCCTCTTCCATTAATGTTTATTGATTTCTCTCCTCTGGATATTCGGAGTGACTTTTTATATAGTTTGAAATAAAGGGACAGCATATCACTGACACTTCAACAGTAACAGAGATTTATTTTTCCCCTGCTCAGATGTGACTCGGATGAGAAACTCATGTTTCAGGTTATCAGCTTGCTTGTAGCAGATCTAACTTTTCATGCATATCTTTGTTTTATAATCGGACCTCCAGGAAAAACAGCCTCCTGATGCAAAGTCAGGTAATGGCATTTTCATTTGAAGCAGACAGAAGATAAAATAATCTTGATAGTCCCTTCCCATTTCACCTCTTTAAAAGGACAGCTTCACCTTGTTGCAGTCATCTTACTGAGCGTATTATTGAGCTGCTTTATGTGAAATCCCCGTGTTGCACAACATTTTTGTCTTTACTTTGAAAACTAAATCTAATTTGGACTCCTGTTCTTTCCTTGCAGATCAACAGAAGATACTAAGTACAAATTCTGTGCACTTCTTGGTGACGTTGGAAGTTGACTAAACTGTTGTATTCTATTGTTACAAAAAAATAAAAAAATAAAACTGCAGCCACTCCTTGATGATATTGGATGACCTTTTCTGGAACGAGTGAAGAGAGGGAGTCTGAAGAAACTGTTCAGATTTTTTTAGGCAGAATAATTGTTGGATCACTTGCAGCTTTATAGTTACTGTGTGATGTTTATGAAGCTGTTACACTAAACCATTTTTATTCTGTATGTTTTTCAGCATCTTTCTCATTCCACAATTTGTGTGCTATTTCAACAAATCATAAATCAAAACCTTCAGCTCATTCAGGACAATCCTGCTCTGACTTTTGGTTTTGGTGCAACTTTAGCTGTTTGAAATATTTAGCCTTTTCTGCCATTTTCTTTCTCATAGAAAATGAACTGAGCTCATTTTACATCCTTCAAATCTGTAGATGTGATTTCAACCTTTTACTGCTCCTTTCACATTTTGTTCTGCTTCAGCTTCCTTCTGCTAATTTAAATGTTTTTCAGCTACTTTCAGCTGATTTCAGCTGGGTGTTTTTCAGCTGTTTTGTGCTCCTTTCAGATTATTGCTGCTAACTACATTTTTGTGCTTCTTCTAACTTCTTTCTGTTAATTTCAGCTTGTCATGCTCCTTTCAGCTTATTCATGCAAGTTTCAGCCTTTTCTGCTATTTCAGTTACTACAGTATTTAGTTGTTTTTATACTAATTTTAGCTTCTAGGGGAGTGGTGGTGCAGAGGCTAGAGAAGGTGGGCCTGTGATCAGAAGATCGCCAGTTCAAGCCCCAGTACAGACAACATCAAAAAATGTGGGTGGGGTTGGTGAAGCACCATTACCTGCTCCCACCATCATTTGCCCCACTCTGGGCCCTTGAGCAAGGCCCTTAACCCACACCATCTGCTCCTCTGGGTGTCCTGGATGGCAGCTCTCTGCTCCACACAGAGGGCTGTGGTAGCTCAGTGGTCTGTGGTTGCATCAGGAAGGACATCCGGTGTAAAAATAACTGCCAAGTCTTTGTGCGACTTAGTTCACTGTGGCGACCCCTGACACAACGAGCAGCCGAAAGAAGAAAAAAAAAAACTAAAAAAAAACTAATTTTAGCTTCTCCAGCTAATTCCACATTTTTTGCATTAATTTAAACTTTTTTCAGCCTAAATCAACAAAAATGTGCTCCCTCCACATCCTTCTAATATTTAAGCTTCTTTATGCTTTTTTAGC
>JBBPBX010025067.1:12897-39180 GCA_038048925.1 Garcialebias charrua | reverse complement strand
TGTATATATATATATGTATATATATATGTATGTGTGTATGTATGTGTATATATGTATATATATATATATGTGTATGTATATACAGTATATATATATGTATATATGTATATATGTAATGTATATATATATATATGTATATATATATATATATATTTTTATTTTCTCTCTCTTTTGTTTTCTATTGTTTATTGTTTGTTTGTTTATTGTTTAAGGAAATTCTACCATTGCTGTTCATTGTTCTTTAGTTTTAGCAGGTCGCTTTCGTAAATGAGCCCATGAGGTATTTACCTGACTAAATAAAGGTTGAATGAACATCACTTCAAAAAGGTTTCAGGAAAGTCTAGCTCCTGAGAATTTAAGAGCAAAAAATATATACAGTACAGGTATATAGGTGGGGTTTAAAGTGTTTGCGCAGAACTGAAGGCTAAATATTAGAAAAACATCCGTGTTAAAATGATGACTTTAAAAAAAAGCAAGCTGTCAAAATGTGTTGCAGCAATCTGCACGGAGAAAACGCATCATCAAAAGTTCTGGTGATAAAACGACGTAACACAAACTATCACTCGAGGGCAGAAATGATGAAGTAAAAAGATGAAAACTCACTGGTGACAATTCCTCCAGCCGGAGTGCAAGCCCCTGTCTGAGAGTTCACAGCTGTCCTATTGTCAAGAAAAAAAAAGGCCATAATATTAATATTTCAAATTCTGGCTCCCTGTTTGATCTTTTAATAAAATTAAACAGACAAACCTTCCAAAACTACCGGTGACAGGGTACGCCGACACAAAGGAGCCCATGATGTTTGTCACGCCGATGGCCAGCAGCTCCTGGTTAGCGTCAATCCTATAGTTGTTCTGACTGGCTGAGCAAAAGAAGTTCAAATCAGCCATTAGTCAGAAAACGTCCACATTCTTCAGCTTGTCCGTGAGAATATTTTATGAAACATGTTGCTGTTTGATCAAATATCTGCTGAAAAAAAATAAAAATAAATAATCAAAGTTCATGCTCAATAATCCAGGTAAAAATAAAATAAAAATCCAACAAAGTTAAGTCAAGTCCTCTGGACGGTTTCTTTGTGTTGAAACTTTTCGTCCTTGATCCAAAGGACTTCATCAGTCACAACAAACTCTGTCCCACAAGAAGCACACTCCCATAGTGGGCCAACCAGTTTGACGGCGATAAGGGGAGAAACCATCTTATCACCATCAAACTGGTTGGCCCACCACGTGAATCCGCTGCTTGTGGAATTGAGTTTGTTGTGGCTCCTCGGACTGATGAAGTCCTTTGGATGAAGGACGAAACGTTTCAACACAAAGAAACGGGCAGCATGACGGCTCAGTGGTTAGCACCTTTGTCTCACAGCAAGAAGGTCCTGGGTTTAACCCCCAGTTGGACCTGGGGTCTTCCTGTGTGGAGTTTACATGTTCTTCTTGTGCTTGTATGGGTTTTCTCCGGGTACTCCGGTTTCCTCCCACCAACCAAAAACATGCATGTTAGGCTGCCTTCAGGCCCAGGCCTCCCTTGCAAAAAAAAAGATCTGTGATCTCAATGGGATTTGCCTGGTTAAATACAGGTTAATAAGCAATAAATAAATAAATAAAACCTTCCAGAGGACCTGACTTAACTTTGTTGGATCTGCTCAAAAAGTAGTGATTATCTGACAGAAGACTGTCGTCAGTAGAGTTGTAAGATGAAACAACTTACCAAAAGCTTTGGCAATAGCGATGCTCTCCAGCAGACCCATGAGAGGAATCACAGCCAGTCCTCCTCCAAAGCCCTGACAAAATAAAAAGAGAAGAAGAAGACCGGTCGGCTGCTCCTCCAGGACAAATTTAGAGAAGTGGATGTTGCTGATCCGTTTCTTCCTTCTGCTTCTTACCTTTACAATCTCTCCAAAGGAGATGACGGTTCCATTAGATGTTGTGTCTGAGGTGGGCGGGGGTCTGAACGGTGGGAGTCCCTGGGAAGTGTGCCCGGTGATTGTGAACACATGATAACCGTAAGCATCCCAGGAATACGCAACAAGCGACGCAGCGATGACCACCAAAGCATTACGCACTGAGCAGAACCAACAGGAAATGGAGTAAACGTCAACAACAACAACACATGATGCGCTTTATGATGTTTCTACAAGAGGAGTACTGACTGGTCGCAACGGCCCACACTAGTTTCGTGGCAAAGCCTGAGCAGGTGGAGGCATCGTCGGAGGCCGGGTGGGACTTCATAAACATCAACATGATCAACAGGGCGAGGCAAAGCAGACCCAGGACCACATCGCCCACTCTGGCTTCAGGGATCTTGTAGAAGGTGTAATAAACCTCCAGGAAGAACTGCTGGGGAACACCACGGATCCCCAGGATATTCTACGGACACAAACGGTGACAACAAAAACTTAACAGGTGAACGAGATGCCTAAAAACTTGAACAACATTTAAAGTTACTCAGAGTCTGAAAAAACAAAGTGCTTGGCAGGATCCACCAAAAACTGTGGAAGCTCGAGTCACGCGATTGACCTACAGCTGACCGTAATCCATCAGGGAACTAATTTGGCGGTACAGGGCAAGAGTAAAATCTCTTTAACAAAACTTTTTAAAGGGGACCACATGTAAGTATTTAAAAATGTTATGTGTTTTCTGTGTGCTATCTTGACAATATTAATTCATTTTAATACACAAAATAATTCTTAGATAATTAATTATACCCTTTTTAATTCTGCCATTTTTAACTTTCGTTTTGAACGACCGGTTTCTGATACTGAGTTCTGAAGTCCACGCCCTTCAAAGATCTGTTTACGCCCTCTGTAACAGCCAGTATCTGTAATGTGTTGTTGTTTTAAAATTAGCTCTTTTTTTATTACTCATTTGACTTACTGTTAGTGTTAGCTTAAGATAACTTACCGAAACCCGTCTGAGCGCGCCGCAATTTGCTGCTCCTTTTAGCATGAGACCACCCGAATCCGATGCTAATGTTAGCTTGTTCCTCTTCCGGTGTTCGCCAGCTCCGCTCGTTGCACGCGGCGATTTTGGGAGTTATCGCTGTTCCAGTCAAGACAACACAAAGTTCACCAAGTGTCTCCCGTAAATTAATCCGTAAGGAGAAGGTCCTCGCTGCTGCGAGGCTGCTGCGAGGCTGTACAGTTGAAGCTCCGCTCCATCGCGCCAGAAGAGGGTCCCGTTGCCGCCGGTCCCTACGCCGGGGGTCTGCTCGTTTAATTTTTGCCGGCTGCGCGTTGGGAGCGATCGCAAATACACTAAAAATTGAACTAAAACATAAAAATAACAATTATACTTTATTTATAAAGCCATTTAAAAAAACACAGCTGCAACAAAGTGCTGTACACATGAAATTAAGAACATATAAACAAAAGATGAGATGAAATCATGAAAAACAACAGTCATGTGTTTAATACAGAAGTGGGTTGAGCCTAACCAGGGGTTGCTAGGTGAGGGGCTGGACTCAGGTTGGGGTGGGTTGTGGCAGATTGGCTGCGGTTTGTGACGTCACAAACCGCAGGAAGTGAGAAACCAACCGTTTATATCACAGACAAATAAATCTACTTAGAGTAAATAAACCACTGGGTGCATTTCTTTGGCCTTAGGACTGTTTTTTTATGAAGTACATACCCAAAGTTGAGTAAAAAAACATTAAAAAGTGAATTTTGCATGTGTGGTCCCCTTTAATGAAAATATGAGTGTGAGTTTGCTGCTAAATGTGAAAGAAAAAAAAGTTGAGTACGACGACCTGTAGAGAATAAATATTGGGGATCGAGCAGGGTGGTGGAGCGCCATGAAGACATACCGGTAAACAGCTTTTGACGGTTGCTTTTTTTGTTGAAACATTTCGTCCTTCATCCAAAGGACTTCATCAGCCCGAGGAGCCACAACTAACTCAGTCCCACAAGAAGCACATAATTAGTAATTATTGTAAAATTTAAGAAAAAAATGTTGGTTAATTTGTTTTGCATATACAAATATGTAGTACCTTTTTTCGACCACTGGACGGCAGTATAAGTCTGTTTGAACTGAAGGATGGATAGACCCAAGAAAAATGGGAGGGAGGCCCCTTGACGTGACATGGGCTGTCTCTCTTCAGTTCTCAAAATGGCGGATGCTTGGTGTGGTTTGAGCTCTTAAGCATAGCATTTTTTCCACACACAGCTTTTAATTAAAAAAAAATCACTAAACAAGTTCTCAGCTTCTTGTTGCAGAGAAAAACTTTTTACACGAAGGCACGGGTTTCAACCGTGAATTTTGGAGTTTCGACAAGACAGAGTCCTCCCCCCGAGGTCGGCCGGTTAGCTTAGCTCGTAGCTTAGCTTCTCAGCTTAGCTGCTTTTAACGATCCAAAAACGCAGTTTTGGACGGTTAAAATGGATTTTAAAGAGAAAAGAGACAGGGAGGGGTCAGTGAAGAGCACCGGAGTTGAGCCTTTTGTCATCCAGTGTCTTCGATAGAACGAGAGAGACACAAAGACACAATAAAGCTGATAAATGATAATGAGGTCAATAATTTTCATTTATCATGCGATTAATTGATTTATTGTTTATTGCGACAGGCCTATAAGGTGATCATTCCTATTAATTATTTAATTATATTGTATAGAATCAGAAAGTAAAACATCGCCATAGCCACTCAGTAAGGATACTGTACACACTGTAGCAGCAGAACATGGACTCAATGATAACAGAATACTGGCATTAATATATGAAGCCGTCAGAATCTCATAAAGATCTTCTTTTAATTAGCAGATCAGTGTTTACATTTCCTGAATTTTTCTTGTCTGGAAAATGCAAAAGTCTTTTTCAGGTTTTCTCTAATTTCCAGTTGCTGGGAAACTGTCTTTCATAGATGCTGTCATTGTTGACCTACTTTCAGGCTATATGTCTGTTTTTGTTTCCACAGGTTAAAAACGTGCAGTAGCTGGCATCCAGTCACAAACTCTGCTTGCATTTTTTTATTTTAAGGACTTTTAGTCTTCATGGTTTTGAGTGAGTTTTAAGTCCTATTAAGAAAGTTTTATTATTCTGTTTATTTTATTTATTTTTTCGTTTCAGTTTCTGTGCTTGGCACCAGCACACAGGCCTCAGGTTAAAACATTAATCCTTTATCAGAAAATTTCTCACTTAAACGTGATCAGATGCTGACCAGGAATGAAAACCCGTTTGATTCACACGTCTCAGTTTGAGACATCTGTTTCGTTCGATTCAGCGCGAGTGAAAATCGTGAAATGATGCAGAACCTACTTTTTAACAACCTACCGGTATATACTTTTTCACATTTTACAGTGAAGAGGAGACTGCTGAGTCTGCTCTGTGATGTGGGGAGCACGTTACAGAGAGCTGAGGCACAGAGTTACAACCCAAGCTTCAACCACCAGCTATTGATTTTAGCAGATAAATTGTCAATCTCTAGAACATGTGTATGATTCAGGGCAAGAACTTTTCATTAGTTTTTGTCTCCACATGATTGAATGTGACGACCCGACCAATTCAAACAGAGAGCAAGCCTCACTTCAGCAAACGCTTCACAATAAAACGCATCGCGAGAAACGAGGCGTGAGTTTAATAAAGAGTTTGCAGCTTTCTGAGTGGAGATAGACATGCTGCTGTAAAATAAAATAAAGCTACAGCTGTGAATTACTTATAATCAACTCCAGTCTAAGCCACATGTAAGGAGATACTGGACCAAAGGTCCTGGCTTAGCTCAAGGCTGGGAACTGAAGCCTGCAGGACCTGGTTTGTGGGCACTGCCAGGTGTGTTTTGGGGACCAGAGATCAGGGATAAGGGGCTTTAAGTCTCACCTAATCCCCACATACAATCCTGATGAACTTAAAACTTGAACTGAGTCCAGACTGTATATTTCAGTTCCATCTCTGTCTTCGTCTTCAGGGTTCTTGTATGGTGTTCAGTATTTTCCTACATGTCGATGGGCTAAGCCTTGTAAAATCTCATTGAAGCAGCATAATGAAGGTTAATGTAGCTAAAGTGATTGCCAACAAAACAGGTAAAATATCAAAACACTCATCATCATTATCAGTGAGTCAAATAAGACATTAGACCAATTTGACATATTATTGTAACTGTTGTGCGTTTGTGTTTAAACTCACTTTGACCTGGCCAAAGCCGATGGTTACTGCAGCAGCACAAGTGAAACCTTTTATTACAGGATAAGAGATGAAGTCCAGTAGGAAGCCTGCAGAAAAATCCTGGAATTAGTTCAAATTTACACATTACAGTTTCTGTAAAAAGTCAGTTTAAAAGAATGAATTATGTAACATTAACAGTTCTAACGCTTAAATGATGCAGAAGTGATGCAAAACTACTCAATCAAGTGTGCTTAATTTTATTTTGTAAACCTGCTTCTTGAGATTTGACTAATTTCAGAAAATAAATCTACAAAACTGTTTTATTTTGTCTTTTAGTAGCAGTTTTCTCACCTAATTTGAGCAACGCCATCACAGCCTGGATGAGTCCACACAGGAGGCTGAGCAGGACGGCTCGGTGGGGCTGCCCCCCCACCACAGAGAAGCACAAGAGGGACATGATGGCCGTCGGACCCAGGGTCACATCCTTAGATGTACCCAGGAGGGTGTAGATGAACCCCCCCATAAAGGCAGAATAGAGGCCGAACTGTGGAGAAAAACAGTTAAACAAAGCTGTGAAGAATTATGATTTTTCTTTATTTTGTATTCACTTTATAACTAGATTTTATTTTTATCCACTTTGTTGTATTTTACGGTGCTAAAGTCTCCTAAACTTTAGGAATAATCAACATAAGTTTTTTATTGCAGTGGGGTTTGTAAACATGTTTTCAAAAATGCTCTTCCAGACTTCCTAAAACTCAGATATGCATCTTTACATATAAACTTAATTTAAAATAATAGAAAATTTGTAAAACACAAGTGAAATCTTTTTTCTGAGCTGAAGGGGTTAATGATATGTTAATAAATACAAAGTAACACAATATTCTACTTCATAAATGTAATAACAGATCTACCAAAAAACTTGGTTATAATGTAATACCGGTAAATTTTTGTGATGAACAAGTTATAAAAGCTGTAAAAAAACAAACAGTTTGTGTTGGGCCTGACCTGCACAGGAAGGCCTGCTACTTCAGCATAAGCCAGCGCCTGTGGGACAGTGGTCAGCCCCACAGTGAGGCCTGCCAGGAGGTCCATCTTCAGGTACGTCAGCTTGTATTTAGGCAACCAGGAGAGGATGGGCAGCCAGGCCTGCAGGGTGCTGAAGGAGCAGCAGCCCCGCGACGACTCCCTTCTGTCAAGAGGCTGCTCCATCATACAATCCTCTGGAGGGGAAGAATTAGACACAATGGTGAATTCACGTGGATTTTATTCTATTGCATGCATGAGGAGTAAAACTGCAAGATATAAAGACACAAACTTACACAAAGTGATGAAGCTGGCTTCTGTTCATTAAACAGCTGCTGAGATGACCAGCTTCAAGAAAACACAACAAAAACGTCGTGAGCGTGAGTGAACTCTTCTGTTTGAAAGTCTTTAAAGCAAAATAATAATAATAATACAGTAATAAAATATGTAAACAACTTTCTGTCTGCAGCAGCTCAGACTGTGTGCATCAGGTTTATTAGGTGTATCACAGTAGGCAGTCATGTGATGTGACAGGTTGGAGTACCTGTACCTGAGATCTTTGTCTACTGGTAACTACAATTGTAAACAAAACCACACATTTTATAATAACACAAATTCACTAATGTTACAGGAAACAAAAACACATAATTTAACCGTCGGTCTGCGTGTCCTATAATAACCTATAGCTAGTCATCTCAATGGCAAACTGGAATAAAAAAAACAACAACACTAAAAATAATTAAATATAGAACAAAATAATAAGAATAGAGTTCAAACTTCGAGCCCCTTCTTGCACATTGTTTATTGGCTCACCTGTGTTTGTTCAGGTCCGCTTCTTTCAATTCATTTCTGTGACAAAACACTTCCCAGAAGAAGCTTATTGACATACACTGATATCTATGATTGACATATCTCTTCTCAGTACGAAAACTTCCTGGTTTCTACCATCACGTGACCAGAGTCATGTGACAACAAACAGCGAGCTTCTATTATTTTTAAGGGGGGGGGGGGGTCCGACATTGTTTTCAGGAAGCAAACAGCAATAAATTAATTAGTTAATTAATTCATAGAAGAATACCTTTATTTATGTATTTATTCTGTTTTATCTCGTTGTTCTGGGAGTGGCTCCACAACTCCAAACTCCGAGTGAAAAAGTGGCGCGCCGGGTAGGCGGAGTTTGCGCTTGTCTTACGTCAGCCGGATGCCCCGCCCAGATAGTACTCAAACACTGTAAAAGTACAAATAAAATGTACTCTAGTAAAAGTAGAAGCACCATATTAATGTTTTTATCTAAGTATAAGTAAATAAGTACTTGCTTTTAAAAGTATTAAATTACTTGCTGAATGTATTACCTAATGCAATAGTTACATTGTGTGCCTATGTGTATTTTTTGTAATACAGTAATAGTGTTGAGCCATTTTAATGAACAAGGCTGCAGATAATACATGTTTTTATTGTGCCTGTGACACAGTTCACACTTGGACTTGTGATTCTGTGCAGCAGAATTTCAGGGATGACATGCAGAGTTAAATGACATTAAGCAAAATAAGAAATATGAATTATTATATCTTTGAAAGTTTTTATTATCACAAAGTAAAACCAATGTGTCATTGGGGCGGCCGTGGTGTAGTGGTAATGGCAGTCGTCCCCTGATCGGAAGGTTGGAGGTTCGAATCCCGCGTCCGCCCACCATGTGTCGTTGTGTCCCTGGGCAAGACACTTAACCCAGAGTTGCTCCCGGTAGGTCTGGATGGCGCCTTGCAAGGCAGGCTACCACTACCGGTGTATGAATGTGTGAATGAATGGGTGGATGGCTGGTATTGTAAAGCGCTTTGGGGCTCCTCACAGGGGGCTAGAAAGCGCTATATAAATAAGCTCCATTTACCATTTGTAACTACTGTATAACACGTTTAAGTAAAAGTTGTCTGCCTGAAAAAAGGAGCATTGGACCTAACAAAGGAATAGACACTGATAATTTAAACTTGAGTTTTTCGTCAACTCTAGTTAAATACTGTCTAGTCAACCTTGTAACTGGTCAATAGTGAACAATATTTTAACTTCCTGACACCATTTTCAAAACTTGGACCTGAGTGTCGAGCCATTTGGAGACATCTCTTGTCTCCTAACATCCCATGAACTGACATGTTTTAACATTGTGGCAATAATTTCTTGTTCAAGTTCAGAAGAAGTTGGTTTTCTGGCTCTTTAGGGAGAGAGAATCTATCCAGCTGTACTGAGCAGTCTTTCAATAGTCTTTCAATAATGCCATGGGTGTGTGTGTATCTTCTGGCTGAATCTCTGTGGTGGAATCCATTTTGGGTGTGTTAGTGGTGCTGTGGGAGCTCCCAGCTCAATGACGTTTATACTAGAATATACTGTACATCATTGGTCCAGCTCTTCTTGAAAGTGGGTCTAATGTTACCTTTTCACTTTATGGTGATTCAATGAATCAACTCCCTCTCGTCATCAGTTACTTTCACACTAATGACAAATCAAAAAGCTGCAACGTGAATGTAACTTGTAACTCAACGCATTATAGAAATGTGGTGTAGTAGAAAGTACAGACACTTCATGTAAAATGTAGTGGAGTAAAAGTAAAAGTACCCACATTTAATTCTACCTAAGTAAAGCACATGAAAAATGTACTTAAGTACATTGAGCATGCATCAGGGTACTTAAGTACAGTAACAAAGTACTTGTACTTTGTTACATCCCACCACTGGTCCTGGGTTCAATCTCCGGTTGGACCTGAGGTCATTCTGTGTGGAGTTTGCATGTTCTTCTTGTGCTTGCGTGGGTTTTCTCCAGGTACTCCGGTTTCCTCCCACAGATCAAAAACATGCTTGTTAGGCTGCTTCAGGCCCAGGCCTCCCTTGCAAAAGAGATCTGTGATCTCAGTGAGATTTGCATAGTTAAATAAAGGTTAAATAAATGTTAAAAATACGGTATGCTGAACTTTACCCTGCAGGTGGCTTTGTGTTTTGTTGTTTTTCTTTGTTGCACATTAGTGACCCGTTCTGGCAAAATGAGTCAGAATGAGCTGCCGTGCAAAAACCGTGAAAACACTGATGTCTGCCGTAATTGAGATTTTCAAGTCAATTCAATTCAGTTTCATTCAATTCAATTAACTTGATTTATCCCCAAGGGGCTATTAAAAAATGCAGCATTTAATTATTATTATTTTATTTTCTCATTTTGCATAATAATGAGTCCATCTAGCAATCACTAAATGAGCATATAATTGTCCTACTCAACCTTTAATTTTAAGTTTTCTGACAGTTTTCAGAAATAATATTTAGTCTTATAACCCTTAGTTTCTATTTTAAAAAAAAAATCAATTGTCTCTATCAGCTGCTGTAAATCAATATCATAACTTAAGTTTTTATGCATCTAAACAGATTAAAATGTATTTTATACAAATTTCGTTATGTGGTCTCTGTTGACCTTGTGAGAATTGTTCCGAAGCAGCCAAAAAGAGAGAAAAATGGACTTCATTGAAAGCCATGGTTCTTCTTCTTCTTCTTCTTTGATTTTTATTGGCGGAAAAGCCATGGTTTCATTGAGCAACTAAAGAGAGAGAAACAATCAGGGCAGATGAACTACAGCTGTGATTCTTGCAGGTTTTTAAACCTCAGATGTTTCTCTAGTCCTGAGGATTGGAACTTGGAACAATGAAAGGTGTTTGTATCATGGTTGTTTGTGCAGTGTCCGTGTGGCTTAACAAAGGTATGGGTGTTACTTGATTTTTTTTAAGACTGTAAATTCTTGAGTTGATTTAGAGCTTTATTATTATAAATGAAAAAGAAAGAAAAGAAACTTCAACTGAAAATGTGTTGCCTGTAGGGTCATGTTTACCAGTTGACGAGCCAAGTGACGGCACTGACTTTCATCAAGTGAAGATGCGGAGCCGTAAGTTTATTGTTGGCCTTCATTTTAAAGATTACTTTGCATTAATATGTGGTGGGTTTGCCGTTCAGTTTTTCCTCCAAAGGAGTTTTCTCTAAAGAACTCTGCTGCTTTCATCCAGTCAATGGATTCCTTGTTGAGGGAACACAGTGAAGAAGGTGAGCCAACATTTCATAATGCACTAAAGCTGCACTATATTTATTTTATTATTAAAATGTTGTGTTAAAACAAACTACTTTTTATCTAGTTCACTTGGAATCTGAAGGACTACTCTGGGGGCTCCAGCCTGACATGAATTCAACTTTACTCCAGACTGGATGTTGGTTCTTTATAGTTTGTGCTGATAACATGAATGGAACCAACGCCAACATGACCATCACGTTTGGAATGCAACCTTGAATCTAAAATTGTTCCAAGTGTTTTTCAGATGACTGACCTTGAATCTAAAAGTCCTGTTTTTCAGATGACTTGACCTGAAATAAACTTGTTAACAGTACAGTTCTGTTGTTGACTATTATTTAAACAAAGTATTGTGTGGAAAACTAGACTGATCCTGGAGAAATTTTAATGGGGGACTGCCACACTTGATTTTATTTTTTTTTAATCTCTCAAAATTTCATTCTAATGTGAGCTGAAGCCATTTAAATGTAGCTCTGGTGGTCATCTTGAACTTGTAACATCTATGGTCATTGTGCTGCTCGGTCATAACTGTAGTGGCATTCATTAAACATTTATACAGGTTGGTCTCATTGAGATCAGGACTTCCCCAAGAGCGACTTTAAACAAAGGCCACCGATGCAACGTACATTGTAAAACTGTAAAAATACTAAAAGCTGCCACTTGATGTATTTTGACTGAACTATAATAATTCAACCTTTTTTACAAGTTAGTCTCCCTGAATCACGAGGACTCCTTCAAGAAGAGACCAGTGTTGGACCCATTTGGAAAAGATTTTTTGTAAATCGTTTAATGAAAAACACAAAGCATTTAAAAAAATTATCAAAGGAACTGGCTTATTTGAAACTAAAATAAGTGCACTGTTTAGTTGCAGCAATTCAATAAAAATACTTTAATCCCATGTGGGAAATTAAATGCAACTCATTCTGTTTCATGCAGTTCTAGATGCTGATGACTGGGCAGGAAGGAGCTAAAATGGATCTGAAGAAGCCTCTGAAGAAGAGACTGTATGACCGTCTGAAAAGGGTGCTGAGGGTTGTCTATAATTTTAAGAAGAAGAATCTATAAAATGAAGATGGCAGAGAGCACTCTACAACAGACTTGGAAGATGCGCAGCATTTTGCTGCAAGCATGGAAGGATTTCAGCTTCCTCAACCAGTAGTCTGCTCTGATACATGCAATCTTCACAGAACACCCTTCTTGTAGACTGCTTCACTGTTTTTTTTCTTTAAGCCTAATCAGGCACACATTTGCCATATCGGTAGCTGACGATCTGAAGAAGAAAAATCAAGATGGCCACCTTAGCAAAAATGAAATGCTATAAATTAGCCAGTTTTAGGCATGTTTAACTGAAAGTTAGTGTGATAGCTGATGTTTACCGTCAAATGCATGATGTGATTTATGTTAAAAAGAGCTCGATAAGTATTGAAAAGGTCACATAGCTGAACTGAGTGGAAAGTGGAAATATCTCTTGAAGTAACCATCTGTATGTTTTGTGTTGCCTGTTTTTCTATTTGTACAGCACTTTGGTTGGCCTTGTCGCTGTTTTAAGTGCTCTATAAATAAAATGGTATATGGTATACATGTCAAAACGCAGTATCACTGATTTTCAAAATTACTGCTGGATATGATAGTGCTGCAATGAATGTTTTAGATATCATAAAGCATCCTAATTAATCCACAAAATGAATCCCCGAAACCTCAGAACCTTAAAGCTTAGAACAAAAAAGAAATTCTCAAGTTTTACATTGTAGCTTCTGTTATCCAGTCACGTGACGTGACTGTCACGTGACAACTGGAAGGCGGGGCTTCATTATGTTTCCGGAAGTTTCGACCACTGTAAATTCCCACAATGCTGCTGAGCATTTCATAAAGTTTTCCTGGTTTATTTCAACTTCCAGAGCAGCATAGGAGCAATATTAAGATTCACAATGCTTGCTCAGCTGATTCTTATTCTTTCAGTTTGTTTCATCGCTGAGTCAAAGAGAAATGTTCTTCTGATAATTGGTGAGTAAGAGGAAAATATTACACTCGGCTTTAAATGTACATTAACGCCTCTGTATTCAATATCAAATCCCACTTTTAAAAATACATGTATAAATGTATTTCATTTGTGCTACTTGTGTTTCTAACATGTGAGTTTTTACTAACAGATAAAAACCTCTGAAAAGTTCCCACTACCCTTCAGTTATTGTTTCCAAGGAGCAAAGACTTGCTATTTCTTGATAATATCATAAATAATAGTTTTAGGATAACTTTTTAAACTTTTATTTTATTTTATTTTTTAAACTAATTTTCTGTCCAGTTCTTGTCCCTGATCATGGCAGTAATATTTTAAAATGGGAGCTGGAAAGTGGACAAGCTGAGTAGAAATAAAATATCATGTCTTAAACTTGTAGCTGAAAAACATTTGATAATTCTGAAAAAGGTAAACGCCATCAGAAGCCTGAACCAGGACATGATGCGTCATTCAGCTGATCTTCCACTACAAGTTTTCAGCTAGTTCTTTAAAATCATTTTATTTGGCGCTAAAATACTATTTAGTGTGTGTGTGTGTGTGTGTGTGTCATAGATTCAGCTAAAACAATAAAAAAAATAAAGAAATAGAATGAATGGTAGACTGGGGCAGCATGGTATGGAAGCAGGAATGGTTCATATTTAAAATTAAAATGGATTAATAGGAATGCTTTTTAGTTTCAAAATAAAGCTGCGTGTTTTGACTCATAAATAAAATTCAAAATTAATAATCCAAACTGCATTTTCATTTTCTTCTTCTTCGAGACTGCTCAATTTCAAACAAACATAAAACTCAGAAAACCTGTAGAACTAGTAATTAAGACTACTTTTAAAATAAATCACAATAAATGCTGGCTCTTTGTAAACAAAATATAAAAAAAGAGGAATGACTGCAGTTCTGTATATCATAAATGTGTACTTACACGCTGTATTTCACAACTAGGAGACAAACGCTCTGAAGTGTGAACTAACCGGTCCGTAAAGAGCGAGTTACACTTCTGTTGTGATGAACGTCGTCTCAGGGCCGAGCTTTACGCTTTTCTTTGTTGTTTGTTTGCAAAAGTAGAACCGACTTTGTCGTTTTGATTTTCCAGCTGATGACGCAGGTTTTGAAACCGAAGTGTATAACAACTCAGTGGTCCACACCCCCCACCTGCGCGCTCTGGCTCAGCGCAGCGTTGTGTTCAGTAACGCCTTCACATCTGTCAGCAGCTGCTCCCCGAGTCGCTCTGCCATCCTCACCGGCCTGCCGCAGGTAAGACTCGCACTAACAACAACTTTTGTTTAGATGGAAAGGAGTTCAGGTGTGTTTGTTCCACGTTTCCAGCATCAAAACGGCATGTATGGACTTCATCAGGGGGTTCATAACTTTAACTCGTTTGATGGAGTTCAAAGTTTACCGCTGCTTCTCAGTCAGGCTAATGTACACACAGGTAAAAAAAAAATAATAATAATAATTTAATCTCAATCTTTTTGTTGTGTTCTCTTTATTTACATTTTTTCTGTCTTTTTACAGGTATAATCGGGAAGAAGCATGTCGGTCCAGGATCTGTTTACCCTTTTGACTTTGCCTACACAGAGGAAAATAACTCTGTCCTCCAAGTGGGGAGGAACATCACTCGGATCAAACTCCTGGTTCGTAAGTTTTTACAGACTCATAAGGAGGAAGTTAATAAACAGAGGCAACACGAAGAAGAGAAAAAAGGCAACAGTGAAGATGCTGAAGAGGATGAAAGGCCATTTTTTCTTTACGTGGCCTTCCATGACACGCATCGATGTGGACATTCACAGCCCCAGTATGGAGCTTTCTGTGAGAAGTTTGGGAATGGAGAAACTGGAATGGGTAGGATTCCTGACTGGACACCAGTGTATTACACCCCAGATCAAGTAAAGGTGGGTGATGAAGGATTCTGAAGATTGTAATGTAAAACCCAGTCTCTGACACGCGTTCCTCTTCAGGTTCCTCCTTTTGTTCCCGACACTCCTGCATCACGAGCTGACCTGGCTGCGCAGTACACCACAGTGAGCAGGCTGGATCAGGGTGTGTAAAACATCATGCACATAAACAAACAAACAAACGAATAAAGAAGATAACGGTGCATTCTTCTCCGCAGGTATCGGACTAGTCCTTCAGGAGCTCAGAGACGCCGGTTATGAGAACGATACTCTGATCATCTACAGCTCAGATAACGGCATCCCCTTCCCGAATGGCAGAACCAACCTGTACCACTCCGGAACAGCCGAGCCCATGTTGGTTTCATCTCCAGAACACAGGGAGAGGTGGGGAGACACCAGCCGGGCCTACGTCAGTCTGCTGGGTAAGAAAAACACGATGGAGACATACTGAAGAGGACACCATTGTTAAAATGTTAATAAAAACATAAAGCATTATTCCAAAACAGGATTTTTTATTATTATAAGCAAAACATACAAGTCAAAGTCAACTTTATTGTCAAAACTGCAATATGTACAGGACATACACAGGATTGAAATGTACAGACAGTACATCAGTCTATACGCTCTCTCCTTTCTGTTATTCAAGTGAGATGAAAAGAAAAAACTATTTACTCTATTTCTTTATTTTTTATTTTATTTATTATGCCAGCAACATATTTATTTATTTATTTATTTATTCATTTCAAATTTAAAACACAAAAAAACAAAAAAAATTACTGAATGATATAGAGAAATAAAGAACAAATTTAAAATGAAAGGAAACAGAAGAAAATGATCTTATAATATCTACCCCTTTTTAAAAACAAAATTCCATTTTAACAATCAATTCAAGCAAAATTTATCCATAAACCATATTTATAACTCTTAATAATATACAGATAACAAATTTATAGAGATTTTAAATGTATAACATTCACACATAACTTTTCAACAATCTATTCTTAATCATTTTCTTGAATACAGACATTGACTGTGCAACTTTAACATCATATTCCAATCCATTCCATATACCATACATATGAGGACCTGAGTGTGGGACCACAGAGCTGAAGAAGTCCTTCTTTAGCTGATGCTCTGAAACTGCCACAAGGGGGAGACTGAGCAACAATTTAACATCTGCATGGTTAAATAAATTCCTGCATAAAACTAGGAATCACAAACACTCCTAATTTTGACACCACAACAAATAATCCCATTTCAGGATTAGCGGATTAAATTAAATGTGATGGGAAAAGATAAAAAACCTCAGTGACAAAAACTGCACTTATTTTTTATATACAGTATTCTTAAACACTTCATTCTTCGGTGGCTGTGGCTCAGTGCTTATGGTGTGGTCAGAGCAGTCGTCTTCCTACAAGAGTCCTGTTTAAGACACTGAACCCCTCATTACCTCTGTGTGTCCCCCTGGGTGTGTGAATGTGATGTAAAACTCTGATTAGTCTCTACAGATTCAGATTAGTTTTGTAGAGGTGTAGTAGAGTGCTGTATGAATGTGTGTGTGTGGAGGGATGAATGAGGGCACGGATTGTGTTGTAAAGCGTTTTAGGTCTGGTCTAAGTGCAGCCCATTTGGCATTTTTACCATCTTCTGAAATATCAAAAGTAAAAACAAGTACATCGAGATACAAATCTTTATAGAGCGTGACCAAAAGATGTCCCTCGGTTTAAAATAGCAGAAACATCCAGCGAAGTGTTTGTACAGTGATTAAGTTTAATATTGCTGTAAATTAAATTAAAATTTGGTTTGTAGTTTTTTTTTTAAATTGAGAAGCCCGTTACATTGCAATGATGTAATTATATTGATTTCGTTCTCATTTTACATTCTCAGTTTTCTCATTTTTTTCTTTTAACAAACCGAACAGCAGCTAAAAAAAAATAAAATAAAAAATCTAAGCAAAAACCAACAGAACTTACATGTGAGTGGCGGGGTAGCCTGAATATCAACCAATCATTGACATCGCATATCAAATCCAGACATCAATCTGAATGGCAGCAAGGTTTACAAAAAAATCAGACATAACAGGTTTGACATATTCTGTCCATTTTGACCATATCTTGTAGAATGTGTCCCTCTGCACATTAATGGAAAAAGACAATTTCTCCAATAAAAGTTTGTAGTTTTTATGATTTTCTTTCTGTGAATTCACTTTTAAAAATTTTGTTTCTGTTCCTGCAGACATTACTCCTACCATTCTGGACTGGTTTTCTATTCCCTATCCATCTTACAGCCTCCCCGGCAGTCCCACCATGCAGGTCCACCTTACAGGTCGCTCCCTACTCCCAGCTCTGATCACTGAGCCCAGCAGCTGGCACACAGTCTTCTCCAGCCAGTCGCTGCACGAGGTCAGGTCACCACCGCTCACAGATGATGACAAACCTCTGGGCCCTGACGGCTGCGCTCTGTTCATTTCAGGTAACCATGTACTACCCAACTCGCTCCGTCCACCGGGGGGCGTATCGCCTTCTCCAAAACCTGCACTACAGGATGCCCTTCCCCATCGACCAGGATCTGTACGTGTCGCCCACCTTTCAGGATCTGCTGAACCGCACGAGGCTGCAGCAGCCGACACACTGGTTCAAAACCCTGGATCAGTATTATTACAGAGAGCGCTGGGAGCTGTTTGACACCAGGTCTGTGAGAGCTGCACACGCTGAGCACAAAACCACAAAAACTCACATCTAAATGCAATGCAAGCTAAAACAACTTTTGGTGATGACATAAACAAAATCTGTTCCCCCATTTAAAAAAAACCCTACAACTAAAGACGTGTTTGTAAGAAAAGGTAATCTGAACTTGAAAAAATACTTTGAGTTTTGTAATAGTGTTGTTCGATACCTGGATTTCTGATATCGATATGATACCGTGTAAGATGCGGGTCAGTATCGGTGGTATCGATGTCGATACCGATACTTTGCGCAAATACACCTAGGTAAACATTTTTAAAAGCAGTGTTCAAATCAAAGCTGCATAAAGAATACAAGACATCAAAGTAACTATTAATTTTAAACTCTGAATAACAATATTGCTATACAACAACAGAAAAAAAGATACAATCATCTAAAATGTGTGAAAATGGTGTTTCAAACACTAAAATAGAAAAGGAAAATAATACAGTAATAATACAGTAGTATCTCATTTATCACGGTTGTTAGGTTCCAGCCTGCCCCGTGATAAGTGAAAACTGTGACGTAGGGATGCTAGGTTTATTTTAGTATTTACTGTACTATTAAAATAAAATATTGTTTAGTGATCAAAAATTACTATAAAAGGAAAATATTTATATTTTGGGTCAAGAGCTCCCACAAATCCTTGGTCACCTTGATCTTCCACTATGAACAGAGGCTGGAGATACTTCGTAATCACCTCTCTTGTTGAGTGTTGCTGCTCTTGGGGAATCATCTTTAAACAAAAAAAAAATATATATATATATAGATGGATGGATAGATGGATAGATAGATCACCTCTTTCATAATACTGGGTGATTCAAATTGAAATTACCAGCTAAAAATTTTATTAAATAAATAAATGCCACAATAATTGCACAGTAATGAAAACAATATAAATTTCCAATTGTAAATAATAGATGTTTTTAAGATTAAACGTTTTTTATCCATATTTTGTAGTACTGTATATATTTTTTGGAGTTCACCAAGGCTGTTTTATCACCATTGCTCTGTATAATTTGATGACACCTACCTGGTCTATGTAATCCACTTTAAATGATCAATTCTTTAGGAAACCTTACCTGAATGGTAAGTATTTATATATAATGGTATTTTGCCCATGGGAGATTATCTCAGTGATACACATGTTATTACTCCAAACTGAACTCATGTAAACTTTGAGCATTAATTTATTTTGTTACTTATTTCATTATCATATGTATTAATTTAAAAACTCTGACAAACTGCAACTTAGCAGCTCTTAAATGTCCACATTTCCACCATCTGGACCTGGATAGTGTCTGCCCGCAGGACCGAAGGACGACTCTTAACAGAGATGTCTGTCTTGTCCTGCAGCAGCACCTGTGCTCTCCTCCTCTGTCCGCCTCATCAATGCGACTTCGTGTACACTCCGCGGTGCCATTGTTTATGTTTACAGTCTGACGGACGGACCACGACGAGCAGTGTGCCGCTCGGCTTACACGCATTACGCATCACTGGTGGAAGAAAAAGTAGTTCCCACCAACCGCATATCATTTAGACAAAATCTCAACAGTTTATTTTTCACTACCTTCCTGTTAATGACATGCATTACCTGAAATGACTGAAGTGTCAAAACTATTGATAGTTTGAGTTAAGAATCGATTCTAGAGCGCAGCGTTCTGGTATCGATAGTAATATTTAAATATTGATCCACAGTTGTCAGACGAATTTTTAAAACCAGTATACAAACAGATTTAACAGATTTGTGCATATTGTTACTTTTATTTAAGACAACAGTGACTTGTCTTAAGTTAAATAAGGTAGACGTGCTGGAGGTTAGCCCAGTGGTTCTCAAACTGTGGTGCAAGTACCACTGGTGGTACTCTGAGTCGGAAACCTAGTGGTACAACCCTTAGAAATAGTGCAACTGTTGTATGAACTGAACTGGATTTACGACTCTGTTATTAAATGTGCTCGTGGCTTCATACAGGCAGCGCCAGGGATATCTGCTAGACACTAAAAACTCTGATTCAAGTTATGTCAAATTAATATTTACCTGTTATGGTGCAGGGGAAGAGCCTTAACTGCAGTGCATGCAGGTGGCTGTTCTCAGCCGCCAAGGCTTGGAGCGTCATGTTAATCCACACTGACCAGCGTTAGCCTGTTTACAGAGCCTGGTGTTTTCTCAGTTGGTTTTTGTTACATGAAGCTGGAGAATCACTGATCTCGTACCTCATAGACTGTTTGTTCATGGTCGGGTCCGGCTGAATTTCCCTCCCATATCCCCCACCACCGAATGTCTTCACAATCTCCTCAAACCAAACAATAAATCAGTTCAGACGAGAGGGTTCTGTGTTTTCTCTTGGTTTTTGTCTTTTAAATTTTTTTGTTGGTCATTTCAGGTGAGTGGGAGAATCATTTTTCATTATTTAGATGATTAACTTGTGCTTCAAAATATTGACGGATAAATTAATATTGTAAATGATTGTTAGTTGTAGCTTTCTTTGCTCGACAATGACTGATTGTATACCTAATGAGATTTGTCTTTCCTCTATTTTAAACTATAGCAATTATAGTTATTATTCTAAAAGGTTAAAACTGATTGCAAATGTCTCATCAAACTATCAGCAAACTGGGAAGTTTATCTGTGTTGAAATAAATACATTTATAATCTAGTGTTATGCGAAGAACATTTTAGAAGCACCAACAGTGCTCCAACGGACACTGTAACAGTGTCGGGGTTTAATTTTGTGCTTTATTTGGTTGGAAAAAACTTCAAAGAAGACATTTCAGCTAAAAGATTAAAAAAGCAAAAAAAAAGCAAAGAAGTAATAAAAATTTGCTAAACGGTATCTGAAAGCAAAAATGTCATAAATGGTAACTAAAATCTCAAATTACCAAAACAGTAGTTAAAAGCTGAAATTATTAAATTCATAGCTTCCATCCATCAATCCGTCTCAGGCCAACTGAGAGACATAGTCCCTCCAGCATGTCCTGGGTCTTCCCCTGGGGTCTCCTCCCAGTCGGACATGCCCGAAGCACCTCCCTAGGGAGGCGCTCAGGAAGCATCCTTAACAGATGCCCGAACCACCTCAACTGGCTCCTCTCGATGTGGAGGAGCAGCGGCTCTACTCCAACTCTCCCAGATAACTGAACTTCTCACCCTACCTCCAAGGGAGAGTCCAGCTACCCTGCAGAGGAAACTCATTTTGACCACTTGTATCCATGATCTCGTTCTTTCGGTCACTACTCAGAACTCGTGACCATAGGTGAGGAACATAGACCGGCCGGTAAACAGAGCTTTGCCTTACAGCTCAGCTCTCTCTTCACCACAATACTACACCAATCTGTCTTGTCAATCTCACATTCCTGTAAGAATGGCTCCGTCCTGTTGGTCTTGTCTGTTTAGTCTCCTTGTTTATTAAGTCTCCTTGTTTATTTAACCTCCTAGTTTACTTTTCATGTTTCAGGTTTAGTTTCTCAGTCTTGATCTGCCTCTAGTTAATTTACTTTTCATGTTCCATGTTTATTTATGCTGAATCCTCACCAAACGCTTTTCGTGCAGCCGAAGCAGACACTTTACATTGAAAGTCTACGTGGCCGCGCATCTTGGAGCAGCGGGGCGTGACGCGGCGCGTCTTCAGCAGTTCAAGCAGCGCAGCAGGACCCGGCAGTCCCTTTTCACGCACGCGCGCAGCCGAACAGCCGAGCAGCAGGAAGCCAGAATATTCTTGCTTCTGCTGCTCGCAGCCTCGCAGCAACCACTCGGGAGAGACTCTGCTATGTGATGACGCAACGACGACGGGACTTTCTGTGGACGAAAACAGCATCCGGTAGGAAAACCTGGCATTTTTAAAGTTGCTGCTGTCCACTCGAGTGTACATCACCCCAAACATAAAAAAAACGTTTTAATCTCAACAAAGACTTTTGGAGTTGCAGTTCGGCTCATAGAAAACCCACTCAAGTGTTAACGAGGCTGACGTGAAGCTGATTTTATCTGCCCAGTGTACATAAAAACAACACGGATCTGACCGGGAAGGGAGCCACACGCTCCTCCCACTGCGCGTCTGCAGACATGATCGGTGGGGACAGACATCTGTTGACAAGCAGCAAACACAGAGCATTGGGAGCATTTTGATGCGTTTGGTGAGGATGAGGCATTACTCTTAGTTAAACCTCCCAGTTACTTTTCATGTTTCAGGTTTAGTTTCTCAGTCTTGCTCTGCCTCTAGTTAATTTACTTTTCATGTTCCATGTTTATTTATTCTTAGTTAAACCTCCTAGTTTACTTTTCATGTTTCAGGTTTAGTTTCTCAGTCTTGCTCTGCCTCTAGTTAATTTACTTTTCATGTTCCATGTTTATTTACTCATAGTTAAACCTCCTAGTTTACTTTTCATGTTTCAGGTTTAGTTTCTCAGTCTTTCTCTGCCTCTAGTTAATTTACTTTTCATGTTCCATGTTTATTTACTCTTAGTTAAACCTCCTAGTTTACTTTTCATGTTTCAGGTTTAGTTTCTCAGTCTTGCTCTGCCTCTAGTTAATTGTCCCCAGGTGTTTGTGATTTTGTCTAGTCTTGTCTGTGAGTATAAAAGTCCAGTTCTGTGTCTCAGTCATTGCCAGTGATGGGAATAACGGAGTTACAAATAAACGGCGTTACAAACTGAGTTCTTTTTTTCATTAACGGGTAATCTAAGTAGTTACTATGTCTATCGTTACAACGCTGTTACCGTTACAAACACTAAATGGGGGTACGTTACTTTCAGTCTTCCGCGCGCTGGCTCTCGTGCTGTTTGTTTACGTTTTTTCCCCTTGGTGAGGGAGGGTGGAGGGGGAGGGAGCAGAGGGGAGGGAGGGTAGGAGCATACATAGACGTGTTCTATATATGATATCTATGGGAGCATAGACGTGGGAGCAGAAGGGAGGGAGGGGCGAAACAATAAGGATGATGCTGATTGGCTAAGGTAGAGTGTCAGGTAGAGGTCAGCCAATCAGAGGTTTTGTTGTTCAGCTCACACACGCTGCTGAAACAGAAGTCTGGCAGCAATGGCGAGTCTGGAGGGAAAGTTGGCGTTTTCAAAGTGGAAATACAGAAATTACTTTACTCTCCTTGAGGTAAAAGGCAAGAACGTGCATGTGAAGTGTACATTATGTCCCGGAGCGAAGTGTACGTCCGTCGTAATCTGATCTGATGAAGCATCTCACAACTGCTCAGGTAATTCAGCTTTTCAGTACTGTTTTAAAAGTACTTCATATTGTGAAAATGGTTCTTTTGTTTTTAAGAAAATTCTTGAAGAACCAGTTGTGTGAGAGTTTGATTTTATTTTACACTACAAAGCACTTATTTTAACTGTTTACTTTTATTTCTAAGAAAACACTTGAACAGTACAGGGTGTACATAGAGCTGAAAACACAATTGTTATATTATTTTGTTAACCTGTATTTTGTAATGAAGAAAAAACTTGAAGTATAGTATGTCAACCAGTCATGTTCTGTTGAGGTGCTGTAATTATTTCTACTTAAAATTCGTAGGTATATCTAAACTTAAACCAACCAAACAAACAATGGTTACTTTCCCTGGTAACTAATTACTTTTATAGGTGAGTAATTCAGTTACTAACTCAGTTACTTTTTGTGCGAAGTAACTAGTAACTATAATCAATTACTTTTTTGAAGTAACATTCCCAACACTGGTCATTGCAGCCGCATCGTTTGGTATCCCTCGTGTTCTCTGGTCTCTGATTCAACTCTGATTCATGTGTTTTTGCTGCCACGACAGCTATTTGTTTATGATTATTAAAGTGATTATTTTTATAACTTCCTGGCCTCTGAGAATATTTGTTTGCACCACTGGGTTTTAATCTTGCTCTGAGTAAATCCTGACAGTATGCGGCTGCCATCAAAAAAAGCCCAGCAAACAGCATATTCCTCCTACCTGTCCTCTCGGGTCCACGCGGATGGAGGAGACCGTGATCCGCTGCAGCGGGTTTCAGGTCCAACCCGTGTCGGCACAAGAGGACTTCAGCCTGGAAATGGAAGTCCTCCCTTCCCCGCTTTTGGTCCTCGAACAGGAAGAGTCTCGGCGCCGGATGGGCCACTCGACCCGTGAGTCTAGTTCCTTCTCGTGCTCGGCGCTGCTCGTCTCGGGGTGGACGTCCGGGGAAGACGCCGAGGACGATTGCCTTATTTTTACTCCTCAGCGTCAACACCGCCGAAAGCACAGCAAAAGGAAGACCCGGAAACAGTCAACCACACCGCCGTCATGGTCAGCTGACAAGACTCGGTCCAGCGAACCAGAGTTTTTTGGATGTAGCTCCAGCGCTCCAGTGGGAGCGAGTCCCGTGGTATGGAGATAAAACGATTCCATAACGGGCGTGGACAAATACAGAAGGGGCGTGAACAAATACAGATCTCACGAGAGCAAATACATACTCTCGAGGGAGCAAATTACACCCACACGCGTAATAGGGATGAGCGCGAGCGTAGAAAAGAGCTCCGAGAGAGCGCACGTGCGCTCGGAGAGCAACTACAGGCTCGCGCCAGTAAAATGTATCTACTGTCTCCCTGTTCCTCTCGCTCACGGTTCAGACTTTTGACACTCGGTGGGTGGAGCCAGACGGCCTCTGTATCAGGACACATGATTGGCTGTAGTCCCTTCTCCTCTGTGATTGGATGTAACACTTCCTGAACTTTGGGAGTTTTTCTCCCAGTTTTTATCTTGTATTTTATTTATAGTTTAAATCTCTGAAATACACTGAAAACAGTACAGACCTTATGTATGAAATGTTAATAGATTGGCCCACTAATTCATGTTAATCCAAAGTCTAAAACATAGACCCCATTGTTGTTTTATTTTATTTATTTATTTCTAGTCTACAATTAGTTACACTATTGTGAATATGGAGACTTTCATCATGTTTCAATCCATGCTCTGAGAGACTGGGTGTGGGTGTAATTTGCTCCCTCGAGAGTATGTATTTGCTCTCGTGAGATCTGTATTTGTTCACGCCCCTTCTGTATTTGTCCACGCCCGTTATGGAATCGTTTTATCTCCATACCGTGGCCTCCCCTCCTAGGTTTTCGGTGAGGGCGGAGACCCAACGCCTCACTGTCGCTTGAAGCTGCTCCTGCTCGGTCCGGTGAGAACAGTCACAGCGTCTCCACAGGGGCGGGTCTGGTCACCGCTCACTCTTCCCCCAGTTCATCTGACCAGATGGAGGGGGACTAGCACACAGGTCAGTCAACAGAACAACATTCTGTCTCTCTAGCAGAGGTCACCTTAGGAGAGCCTTCAGGGGTGATAAAGGTTCCTGCCACTTCACCTTCATTCAGAAACACTCCTTTGTCCCATTCTAGCACATACCGATTTCAGCCTACTGAACTTGTCCAAATAAACCAGACTTTAGGAAGCCTAATCACCTCTGCTAAAAATAACCCGGACTGTTTTGATGTTGTACTTTCCCTTGCTGAAAAGTTTATATTATCTCAACCCGGTCTGACCCAGCTTCCTGAATATGAACAGTTTTTACATGAAATAAGGACACTAAAATTAACTGGCCCTGAACATGCAGCAGCAGCAAGCCCTGAACCGGTTGGCTCTTCAGCACTTACAGTGTCCTGCTCTGAGGGGGTCCTAGATGACGTCCCTTATGTCTCGTGTTCCGAGGGGGTCTTGGAGGACGCCCCTCACTTCTCCGGTGCTGTGAAAGGACCTGAACCAAGAGAGGGTTCACGATCCGGTCCTGGACCGCGCCATCACCGCCGTGGCAGAGGTCGAAGGCAGAGAGGACCTACCAGCTCTTCGGCTGCTGCAGACTCGACGCCCGGCTCTTCGGCTGCTGCAGACTCGACGCCCGGCTCTTCGGCTGCTGCAGACTCGACGCCCGGCTCTTCGGCTGCTGCAGACTCGACGCCCGGCTCTTCGGCTGCTGCAGACTCGACGCCCGGCTCTTCGGCTGCTGCAGACTCGACGCCCGGCTCTTCGGCTGCTGCAGACTCGACGCCCGGCTCTTCGGCTGCTGCAGACTCGACGCCCGGCTCTTCGGCTGCTGCAGACTCGACGCCCGGCTCTTCGGCTGCTGCAGACTCGACGCCCGGCTCTTCGGCTGCTGCAGACTCGACGCCCGGCTCTTCGGCTGCTGCAGACTCGACGCCCGGCTCTTCGGCTGCTGCAGACTCGACGCCCGGCTCTTCGGCTGCTGCAGACTCGACGCCCGGCTCTTCGGCTGCTGCAGACTCGACGCCCGGCTCTTCGGCTGCTGCAGACTCGACGCCCGGCTCTTCGGCTGCTGCAGACTCGACGCCCGGCTCTTCGGCTGCTGCAGACTCGACGCCCGGCTCTTCGGCTGCTGCAGACTCGACGCCCGGCCCGTCGGTCTGCAGACTCCTCGCCCGGCCCGTCGGTTGCAGACTCCTCGCCCGGCCCGTCGGCTGCAGACTCCTCGCCCGGCCCGTCGGCTGCAGACTCCTCGCCCGGCCCG
>JBBPBX010025067.1:0-12117 GCA_038048925.1 Garcialebias charrua | reverse complement strand
GGCTCATTGTTCCGGCTCTTCGGCTCATGTTCCGGCTCTTCGGCTCTTGTTCCGGCTCTTCGGCTCATTGTTCCGGCTCTTCGGCTCCTGGTTCTTCGGCTCCTGGTCCTTCGGCTCCTGGTCCTTCGGCTCCTGGTCCTTCGGCTCCTGGTCCTTCGGCTCCTGGTTCTGACCCTGCCTCGACCGACGAAGACCCTGCCCCAACCGACGAAGACGCCTCGATCTCTACAGAGTGTCCCGGTGCTGCAGACGTCTCGATGTCTACGTCTACAGAGGGTCCTTGCACCACTGATGTCTCGACGTCTACACAGGGTCTTCGCAATGCTGACGTCTCGACGTCTACAGAGGGTCTTTGCACCGCTGACGTCTCGACTTCTACAGAGGATCTTTGCACCGCTGACGTCTCGACTTCTACAGAGGGTCTTCGCACTGCTGATGTCTCTACGCTCGCCTCGACGCCTGACGACGTCTCAACGCCTGACAACGTCTCTACGCTCGCCTCCTTGCCTGAAGACGTCTCTTCGCTCGCCTCCTTGCCTGAAGACGTCTCTTCGCTCGCCTCCTTGCCTGAAGACGTCTCTTCGCTCGCCTCCTTGCCTGAAGACGTCTCTTCGCTCGCCTCCTTGCCTGAAGACGTCTCTTCGCTCGCCTCCTTGCCTGAAGACGTCTCTTCGCTCGCCTCCTTGCCTGAAGACGTCTCTTCGCTCGCCTCCTTGCCTGAAGACGTCTCTTCGCTCGCCTCCTTGCCTGAAGACGTCTCTTCGCTCGCCTCCTTGCCTGAAGACGTCTCTTCGCTCGCCTCCTTGCCTGAAGACGTCTCTTCGCTCGCCTCCTTGCCTGAAGACGTCTCTTCGCTCGCCTCCTTGCCTGAAGACGTCTCTTCGCTCGCCTCCTTGCCTGAAGACGTCTCTTCGCTCGCCTCCTTGCCTGAAGACGTCTCTTCGCTCGCCTCCTTGCCTGAAGACGTCTCTTCGCTCGCCTCCTTGCCTGAAGACGTCTCTTCGCTCGCCTCCTTGCCTGAAGACGTCTCTTCGCTCGCCTCCTTGCCTGAAGACGTCTCTTCGCTCGCCTCCTTGCCTGAAGACGTCTCTTCGCTCGCCTCCTTGCCTGAAGACGTCTCTTCGCTCGCCTCCTTGCCTGAAGACGTCTCTTCGCTCGCCTCCTTGCCTGAAGACGTCTCTTCGCTCGCCTCCTTGCCTGAAGACGTCTCTTCGCTCGCCTCCTTGCCTGAAGACGTCTCTTCGCTCGCCTCCTTGCCTGAAGACGTCTCTTCGCTCGCCTCCTTGCCTGAAGACGTCTCTTCGCTCGCCTCCTTGCCTGAAGACGTCTCTTCGCTCGCCTCCTTGCCTGAAGACGTCTCTTCGCTCGCCTCCTTGCCTGAAGACGTCTCTTCGCTCGCCTCCTTGCCTGAAGACGTCTCTTCGCTCGCCTCCTTGCCTGAAGACGTCTCTTCGCTCGCCTCCTTGCCTGAAGACGTCTCTTCGCTCGCCTCCTTGCCTGAAGACGTCTCTTCGCTCCGCCTTCTGAGACTCTGAGTTTGTCTCGACGCCTTCTGCAGACTCTGCGTTTGTCTCGACGCCTTCTGCAGACTCTGCGTTTGTCTCGACGCCTTCTGCAGACTCTGCGTTTGTCTCGACGCCTTCTGCAGACTCTGCGTTTGTCTCGACGCCTTCTGCAGACTCTGCGTTTGTCTCGACGCCTTCTGCAGACTCTGCGTTTGTCTCGACGCCTTCTGCAGACTCTGCGTTTGTCTCGACGCCTTCTGCAGACTCTGCGTTTGTCTCGACGCCTTCTGCAGACTCTGCGTTTGTCTCGACGCCTTCTGCAGACTCTGCGTTTGTCTCGACGCCTTCTGCAGACTCTGCGTTCGTCTCGACGCCTTCTGCAGACTCTGCGTTCGTCTCGACGCCTTCTGCAGACTCTGCGTTCGTCTCGACGCCTTCTGCAGACTCTGCGTTCGTCTCGACGCCTTCTGCAGACTCTGCGTTCGTCTCGACGCCTTCTGCAGACTCTGCGTTCGTCTCGACGCCTTCTGCAGACTCTGCGTTCGTCTCGACGCCTTCTGCAGACTCTGCGTTCGTCTCGACGCCTTCTGCGGACTCTGCGTTCGTCTCGACGCCTTCTGCAGACTCTGCGTTCGTCTCGACGCCTTCTGCAGACTCTGCGTTTGTCTCGACGCCTTCTGCAGACTCTGCGTTCGTCTCGACGCCTTCTGCTGACTCTGCGTTCGTCTCGACGCCTTCTGCTGACTCTGCGTTCGTCTCGACGCCTTCTGCTGACTCTGCGTTCGTCTCGACGCCTTCTGCTGACTCTGCGATCGTCTCGACGCCTTCTGTTGACTCTGCGTTCGTCTCGACGCCTTCTGTTGACTCTGCGTTCGTCTCGACGCCTTCTGTTGACTCTGCGTTCGTCTCGACGCCTTCTGTTGACTCTGCGTTCGTCTCGACGCCTTCTGCTGACTCTGCGTTCGTCTCGACGCCTTCTGCTGACTCTGCGTTCGTCTCAAGGCCTTCTGCAGACTCTACGCTTGCGGTTGATTCTACGCTCGCTGAGGACTCGACGCTCGTTTCGATACCTTCTGCCGTCGCAATGCTCGACCCATCGTTGCCCGCTGTCTCGCCGTCTGCTGTTCGCCCGCATGCTGACTGGACGTCTACAGACCGCTGGCTTGCTGACTCGACTCCTGCAGACCGCCGGCATGCTGACTCGACTCCTGCAGACCGCCCGTAGGTTGACTCCTCGCTTGTGGCCTCTGATGGTTGGTCTCCCCGCCGCCCCCCTGGGGCTGCTCGTCCTCTGGCTTCTGATGGTCGGCCTCCCGGTCGCCCCCCTGAGGCTGCTTGTGGTAATGGACGGCCTCCCGGCCTCCCTTCTGAGACTGCTCGTTGTGTGGCCTCTGATGGGCGGTCTCCCGGCTGCCCGCCTGACCGGCGATTGCTCGATGTCGGTCTCCTGGTCACCCTCTTTGGTTTTTTGACGTTGTCTTAGGTTTGGGCTTTGTATTTAGCTTTCTCAGTTTTTGGTTGGGTGTTTGTTTGGTTGCGGCATTTTTTTTTAGGTTTGGTCGTTGTGTTTGCCCCTTGTCCTTGTGTTGTCCTTGTGTCCCTTGTCTTCCTCGTGCCCTTCTTCCTTGCTGTTTCCTCCCTCCACCCGCCCTGGGTTTTTGGGGGTGTTCTTTCTTGGACATCTAGGGGTGTCTTTGAGGGGAGGGTACTGTAAGGATGGCCACATCCTGTTGGTCTTGTCTGTTTAGTCTCCTTGTTAAGTCTCCTTGTTTATTTAACCTCCTAGTTTACTTTTCATGTTTCAGGTTTAGTTTCTCAGTTTTGCTCTGCCTCTAGTCAATTTACTTTTCATGTTCCATGTTTATTTACTCTTAAACCTCCTAGTTTACTTTTCATGTTTCAGGTTTAGTTTCTCAGTCTTGTTCTGCCTCTAGTTAATTGTCCCCAGGTGTTTGTGATTTTGTCTTGTCTTGTCTGGGAGTATAAAAGTCCAGTTCTGTCTCAGTCATTGCAGCCGCATCGTTTGGTATCCCTCGTGTTCTCTGGTCTCTGATTCAATTCTGATTCATGTAAGTGTTTTTGCTGCCACGACAGCTATTTGTTTATGATTATTAAAGTGATTATTTTTATAACTTCCTGGCCTCTGAGAATATCCGTTTGCACCACTGGGTTTTAATCTTGCTCTGAGTAAATCCTGACAGTTCCATTCTTCCCTCACTTGTGAACAAAACCCCAAGATACTTGAACTCCACTTGAGGCAGAACCTCACCCTGGACACAATCAGAGTCAGAGTCAGAGAGTCAGAGAGTCTTTATTGTCATTTGCACCGCATGTGGTACATGTGATGAAAACGAGATTATGTACACGGGGTCCCAGTTACATCCAACAACAAATGAAAGAGAAAAACAGTAATAACATCTAGAACTAACTAAGAAAAACATCAACTAGTAATACACTAAGCCTAATATAGTTGAAATAAACAGCAGCACGAACATGAGAGTAATCCACTTCACACTCGGCTGCGAACCGCTCCTGTGAGCAACAGGACCACATCATCTGCAAATAGCAGTTACGGAATCCTGAGGCCACCGAACTATAATCCCTCCACCCCCTGGCTGCACTGAGAAATTCTGTCCATAAAAGTTATGAACAGAATCAGTGACAATGGGCAGCCCTGACAGAGTCCAACTCCCACCCAAAAGGGGTTCGACTTACTGCCGGCAACGCGAACCAAACTATCACACTGAACAACCCATAGCAATTGGCCCCTAATCCCATACTTATGGAGCACCTCCCACAGTGTACCCCGAGGAACGTGGTCCACCGCCTTCTCCAAGTCCACAAAACACATGTAGACTGGATGGGCAAACTCCCATGACCCCTCAAGGACTCTAGTCAGAATAAAGAGGCAGTGTTCCATGGCCAGGACGGAACCCGCATTGTTCCTCCTGGATCTGGGGTTTGACCAGTGATCGGACTTGCTTCTTCAGTACCCCTGAATAAACCTTACCAGGGAGGCTAAGGAGAATAATGCCCTTGTAATTGAAACACAACTACAGCAAGCCCTCGAGTTACGTCAGGGAATGGGACCTACGTGTGTGACTTAGGTCGATTTTGTCGTACCTCGCGGACCAAAAACACCTGTCTGTTGTAGGTCCGCGTTTCTGACATAGGTCGCGGCTATACCGCTAACGGAGCGCCGCACACATATTTAATGGCATGAGACTGAACAAGCAGACATACTAGGCCATGAACATGCACAGAACTGTACAGTAAATGAATACAGTACTGTACAATAAATAAAAAATATAATGTCTTACTTTGAGCTGGTCAAAGCCTGCCTTCGTCTTTTAGCATCAGCTCGGGTGCGAGCTCCCCCAGCTTCCTTACGCTCCACACGCACACACGTGGTCAAAACTGTTTAAAAGAATGACTGTTAGCTTCTTAACTTCATATATTTGGAGCCAGAAAAAAAAAAACTTACTGAAAGCCGTTTCTCCGCGATAATCCTCCATCCAAAACAACTGCTCGGCGTTAGCTACGGTTAGGCCCCGCCATTAGCAGCACTGGTTAGCATGTCAGTTCATTCAAAAAGGCTGTCGGCTTTGTATCTCCGCGTTAGCTCGGTGTCCCCCGACTGCCAGGCGGACATTTGCGGCGAGCTCCCGGCCGCAGATGGCCCCTCCGCGGCATGTCGGCTCGGTGTCTTCGCCTGTGTTAGCTGCTCTGTTAGCTGCTGTCGTTAGCATGTCGGGCGGTGTTGTTGGAGCGATCGGCGGCTGCTCCTCCGGACCTGAGACGTCCACAGAGTTGACCGAGTGTTTCCAGCAAATTTATCCGTATGAGGCAACCCTGAACGGACACACGGTCCTCTAAAGCCAGCTGACAGGAGCGTCTAGAGCTCCATTGACCGCAGTACTGTAGTAAAATGGCGACCGGAAACGACCGGAAGTTGCGTAAATACGATCAAATTGTAATTAAAAACGAAATATTAATAATTATACTTTATTTATAAAGCCATTTAAAACAACCACAGCTGCAACAAAGTGCTATACACATGAAATTAATAACAATAAAAAATAATAATAATAATAATTATTATTATTATTTTTTTATCATATTTTTATTAAATATGATAAAATCGTAAGTCTGAGTTGCCGTAGGTCGCGGGTGACGTAGGTCGAGGGTTTGCTGTATACTGTCCCCCTTTTTGCAAAGGGGAACCACCACTCCCAGTTTGCCAATCCAGAGGCACTGCCCAGTCCACGTGACGTTACAAAGACGTGTTAACCAGGACAGCCCCACAACATCCAAAGCTTTGAGGAACTCGGGACTCATCTCATCCATCCCCGGAGCCTGGTCATCGTGGAGTTTTTTAACAACCTCTGCGACCTCGGCTCCGGTTATGGACAGACCAACCCCAACCCCTCCATGAATCACCACCTTATTGTGTTGGAGGAGTTTGAGCTCCTGAATGATCCATTGGAGTTATGCTGTCAGAGGCATATCTGCCTGGGAGACCTGGTAGGGTCTCCCAGGCAGATTGGTCCTAGGTGACAGGCCAGACAAAAAGCAACTCCAAAGATTCATACAGACAACATCAAGGAGCTCAGTGTCCCTTACCCAGACATGGGTTACTGGGGCCTCACCCTGGAGCCAGGCCTGGGGGTGGGGCTGGTCAGCGAGTGCCTGGTGACCGGGTCTCTGCACATGGGGCCCGGTCAATCTCAACCCAAATGAGCAACACGAGTTTACCTTCCTGTGGGGCCACCACCAGCAGGAGGGGCCATACGTTTTGGGTGCAAAGTACCATGGGTTGTAGCCGAAGGCGGGGCCTTCCAAAGCTGTCTCTAAAACCATAGCTAAAAGATAAAATTAGAAAAAGAAAAAATCAGTAGCTATAAGCTAAACATAGCAAAACACTAACTAAAAGCTAAACGATACAAAACACTAGCTAAAAGTTGCAAAACTGTCACTAATATCAAGAATGATTAAATTAGTAAACCTATTATTCTTCCGGCGCTTGGCGAAGCGGGTTGCTCTCTGCTCCTCTCCTGCCCTAAAAGTTTTCCTCCTCCCTGCTTTTGCATTTTTGTCTCGTCTGCAACTCTTCAGTGCTCACTCGAAGCGATTTGGAAAATAGATTTAATTGTGTGGGCCGTCTCCTCCGTCGATAAATTTTTTTCCACGAAGCGTTCCGGACCAGGAGAACCGGCGTGCCCCCTCGACACGCATGCGGTTGGTTACATTATGGACTCGTGGGGCGAGTGGAAGTTGATGTGTCTGACCGTTCTTTCAGTCGAGGACGTGGAAGATCTGTGGATAATTGGACTTATGGTAGCAGGTGCGCTGCTCTTTGGCTTAGGCGGAGGATTCTGCTACTGGAAACTGAGGAAGACATCCGCGGCTGGCGAAACTTCCTGCTCAGAATGATTATTTGATCCGAGCTGTGACCTCAATGAACCAGCTGTTGTTCGAGCTGAATCGCATGATGGGAACAGTGGCTGACGACCGCAGACCTGCGGTGCGTTTTGGGACTCGTTTACAGCCGAGCGGGCTTTATCATGCGGGATACGGGGACCTGTAGCTTGGATTGAATGAAAGCTCACATAATTCGGACAAATTTGGACCCAGACGACACCTGGACTCAAGGCTACAAGTCAGAGTACACTGTAGCCTGCCCTGAAAATAAATAAAGCAACTAATCTAATCGGGACACAAGCAACCTTGAAAAAAGGCTGACTGCAAACCTCTCCTGGAGTCTGAAGCTGTTGGAATAACTGTTGCGCCCCCCTCCCCCCCAGAGGTCTCTGTGTGCACTCAGATGGAGCCGGCTGAACCCATCTGCAGACTGTGCTTATCTGAACGATTGCTCACAGACTTCTCTCCCTGCACCGCCACCAAAATGCAACATGTCTTTTGTCTTATCTGTGCTTGAGCTGGTAAAGTTTTTTTGACTTTATCATTGAATGTCCTAAGACAAAATGTGATGGATTCTTTTTTGAATACCAATGATTATCCCACTGTAACGTTCCTTTTTTCCCCATATCTGATTGTCTGGCGGCGCGGATTAATTTCTGCTGCGGCTTTCCGTGCGTACGTCCCCCTTAGGATGGTGCGCGCGCCAATCGCAATGTTTTGTACCCCAGTACAAATATGCCAATAAAGATATATTCTATTCTAAGCTAAAATGAGAAACTGTAGCTAAAATTTGCAATACTGTAGCTAAACATTAAAGTTGCCAAAACTGTTGCTAAAAGGTAACATTAAGAAATCTGTAGGAAAACCAATAAAAACTAAATGTAGCAAAAAAAAGTATAAGCAAGTATGCTGAGGTGGATTTCAAAGAATGGTTTTAAAGGGATCAGATTATATATTTTTAAGTGGAAATCTTTTGTAAATACTCTAAATTAAATATAAAAAACAAGAGTTACAAATATGAAAAGTTATTCATTCTATATTGAGCTGACAGTTTGAAATATAAATATATCAAAGAAAAGCACAAAGTATGTACACTACAAAAATGAACTGAAGAAACTCTAAACCAGAAAACAGTAAATGCTGACTCAGCAAAATGAAATTGTATGGAATAGATCATTTCCTTTAACTGTAAAGTCTATAAATGTCACATGCTGCTGGTGAATAAAATATATTATTTGTGCATTTTTAAACATTTTTGAAGCTGCCTGACAAAATGAACTTTAGGATGTCATGTGGAGAAAGTAAAAGTATTTTACTCTTTGTGAACAAATTTAGGACTTTGGTTTCTGTTAAAAATATGTAATCATGCTTTAATTTGAACAAATGCAGAGCTGACCCGCTGGAAACCAGGAACCTGGTCTCAGATCCGGTCTACAGCTCCATCCTGGAGAACCTGAAGCAGCTTCTGCAGAAGTGGCAGTGGGACACTGGAGACCCCTGGGTCTGTGGACCAGACTACGTCTTGGAGGACAAACTGGAGCCACGCTGCAGACCTCTCTTCAACGGACTCTGATGGCACTTTCACTCATCTTGGAAGTGCAGGAAATTAATTTTTATATATATTTTTGTAAATTTGTGCTGCTTTTAATGTTAAATAAACTACTGTATATGAGTTTCCTTGTTTCAGTGCTTCCTTACTCATTCAAGTCAGATATTTCTGAATCCGTTTTACACCTTTAAGGACGACTTTCCATCATCACGACCGCCTCGTGAAGCTGCATCATGGAAAGCCAACATGATTACACACCGCTGAACAGTTTTTATTGTTCAGTTGAACAGATGAAGACTGATCAGCTAATTATACAAAGGCAGAGGAGTTCATGATGCTTAGCCTCTGAGGACCAATAATCAATCTTCAAAAGGGTTTACATTGTTGTGTTTTTTAACTCTATACAGAAAGAAAACTCTTTTGAAACACATTTTCTGCCTAAAGTAAACAATTTGAATCAACTGTAAAGTTTTGTGAGGATTTTCATTATTCATTAGATTAGACTGCAGGGGTCTGCAAACTTTACGATCAAAAGAGTCATTTCTGCCCTTTCGTTCACTAAATTAAATGTGTCGAGAGCCGCAATACCTGCTACAACTGTCATTATCTACTGGTGGCCCATGGGCCATTTTAAGTTTGCTAGAGGGGCTTTTCTGACCAGTAGGTGTGAAATTATAAAACTAAAAACATCTAATGATTGTTTACATTTTGAGACAAAAGAAAATATTGGATTCCATCCATTTTCCATTCATCTGTCCAACATCTAGTATTGTCTTGTATTTTGCCAATAAAAAATAAAATACTAAAACAGTGAACTGTGCAGACAAATGTGCTTTTTAGAAAATTGTGGAGTACCTTATTTTTTGGATTATAAGGCGCATTTAAAATCCTTTAATTTTCTAGAAAATTGACAGTGAGCCTTATAATCCAGTGAGTCTTCTGTATTATTTCTGGTTGTGCTTACTGACCTCAAACCGATTGTATGTGGTCATTATGAATGAGTTGGATAAAGTTGGACTTATCTGACTGTTTTGTTTGATAATGCGCCTCATAATCTGGTGCACCTTATAGTCCAAAAAATATGGTAATTGCATAAAGCATAAAGTTCTGTTAAAGTGACTCACTTTGGATGAGGAATTATACTCACTTTAAGTGAGTATAATTTACTTTATGTATTAGTACTAGTATCCATTTGCAAAGGAGTTTACAGGAAAACTGTTAAACTAGTCATTTTTTTGTGGTGGGTACATCCTATAAAATTCAGTTTCATGTCAGTTTTGGTCAAAGCTTGAAAGAGCTGCTGCAGAGGGACCAAATGTGGCTCCAGAGCCGCAGGTTGCAGACCCTTGGATTAGACCTTTTAATGTGTAGGCTATACCTGTACTGTACTTTGATTCACACTTTTTAAATGTGCTTAGAAATACATTTGACTGTTCTCCCAAGAGTCACAGAAGATCTGACCACCTTAGACTCCGCACACACACACACACACACACACACACACACACACACCTTCCCACTGGCTCCAGACTAGATCAATCAGGACTTTCACCTCCTATTCTACAGACAGATCATCATCCGCCTACCTCAGCTCTGATTTGATGAAAGTCTCGAGTCACAGTATCTCTCACCCAGCCAGCCTTTATAAGAGACAGAAAGTTTTCCAAGTCAAACGAAATCAAAAGACTCGGACCTGAGGAGCTGCGTTTTCTTCCCGTGCGTAAAATTAAAGAAGTGCCCAAGACGATCCCAAACATGGAGAGGTCTGTGAGGTTCGCCGTGGTGTGTGTCGGAGTGTCTCTGCTCATGTCCTGTCAGTCAGTGGAAGCCTGGTACAAGCAGTCCACTGGGCCCAGTTACTACTCGGTGGGTCGCGCCTCGGGTCTGCTCTCCGGGATCAGGAGGTCTCCGTACGTCCGGAGAGCCGAGAGCGCAGAGACGCACAGCGGGGAGGAGGTGGCAGGAGGAGGTAACACCGTGATCCACCCAGAGGCTAACAGGCAAATCTCCATCCTTAAAAGCATGGCAAGTACTGATCAGGTATACACTTGTTTAAAGGAATTTATTTATTTATAGTAACGTTAAGCTTAAGCGCGAAAAAAATGCGTAAAATCATGTTCCACTCAGCACCAGACTGTTCTGTCCACATCTGTAGACTACTATGTTTAACAGATTTTTTTTTTGTGCTTTGCATGCACAACTAAAATAAATAACTGAAAAGGCTCGTGCGTAAAAGCGCAGAACTCGTTTTAGCCGACGGTCAAAGCGCAAACTTTACAAAGGTAAAAAATAAAGATTTGAATTATTGATCCATACTGGGAGAATGTTTTTGTTTAAAAGGAATTTGTTTATTTAGCCTATAGTAAAGTTAAGCACGACAAAATGCGTAAAATCATATTCCACTCAGCACCAGACTGTTCTGTCCAGTGGTGTAGTCTACGTGATACTCAGGTATACAGAGTAGCCTATACCCACTAAAAAAGCTCAAGAATTTCAGTATACCCACTTAAAAGTGTCCAATGATACATGACATATCACTAGGCATGTGCCATATACAGTATACGTTAAATGGCAGTTAAATGATTCCGTATAAATCTATTAGTATGCAGCACTTTGCTTTGATACTGTTTTATAAATTCTATAACATGCTTTTAATACAAAGTCAACTGTTGTACAAAGTTTGTTGTTCATATATTCAAATATAGGCATCAGAGAAATTTGGAAATGTTCAATATGCTTAAAAATCAAAATAAATTGACAATTACATTGTACTAACTGGTGTACCGTATTCTCCAGCCTATAAGTCGCACCTTTTTGCATACATTTCTAAGCCCTGCGACTTATAGGCCGGTGCGACTTATACGTGGATTTTTCGGTTTTTTTCACTTTGGTCAAAAAAATGGTCACTTAATTTAACGGTTTTTAACCGTCAAAGTGCATTTATCAAGAAAAGTTAAACTGAGACACACTTTTACTGTAATGTCAGCTAACAAGAATATATTTTTTATGTGTTTATCTTTAAAGATCAAAGAGATGCAGGTCTGTTTGCTGCACTGCAGGTCTGTTGTTGCTGCGCATGCTCGTTTTGTGCCGTGAGGTGCGACTTATATGTGGATTTTTCCACTTCATTGGACTTAATTGGATTGGTGCGACTTATAGGCCGGTGCGACTTATAGGCCGGAGAATACGGTACTTAGTTTCTAAGCACAGTATACCCACTACAAAAATGTAGACTACACCACTGGTTCTGTCCACACTAATTTATGTAGACCACTATGTTTAACATACTTTATTCAAGAAAATGCATTTTTTTGTTTTGTTTGATTTTGTGCTTTGCATGCATAACTAAAATAAATAACTGAAAAGGCTCGTGCGTAAAAGCGCATAACTTATTTTAGCTGACTGTCAAAGTGCATACTTTACAAAAGTTAAAAGATTTGAATAGCTATTGAGCCATACTGGGAGAATGTTTTTGTCACGGTTTGCTTAAAAAAAAAAAATCAGTTGCAGAAACTAATATTTGATCCTCATCTCTTGCAGGCCATCTGCCTGAAAGACATCTCTCCAAACCTGAAGAGCTGCGAGCTGCTGCAGGACGGATCCGGAACCTTCCAGTGTCAGGCTGACGTCTTCCTCACCCTG
>JBBPBX010025066.1:20803-39181 GCA_038048925.1 Garcialebias charrua | reverse complement strand
ACGGCTCCGGACAACCCTGAGACGAACACCAGCGCAGAACCTCCATCCTGAGCAAGCACGAAGCGACAGTGGGAAGGAAAAACTCCCTCGAGAGGAAGAAACCTCCAGCAGAACCAGGCTCAGGACAAGCGGCCATCTGCCATGACCGGCTGGGTCGCAGGGAACAGGAAGCAGGAACGCACACAGCAGCAGGACCAAGACGAAGGCGAGCAGGACAACCCCAGGCGGCGGAGGCGGGACGAAGAACAGGGGAGAACCGAGGAACCAGAAACCCCGGGAGGAGACGGGGAGGTGGAGGGAGGCGACTAGACTGGCAACGGGCAAACAGGAAGAGCTGAGGAAAGGGCGCCTTATATCCAGGTGGACAGTTGATGAGTGATTCGATGCAGCTGTGAGTCCTGCCATTGTTGAATTTGCGTCTTCAACTTCATAACTCATCATTACTCATGAACTATTTATCCTACACAACTAAGAACATATATGCATATATATTTTTTTATTTTATGATTTCATATATATATATATTTTTTTTCAGTATTCAATGTAAAATGGTCCAGAACCTCCAGTGGGGTGGCACCAGATAGATAGATAGATAGATAGATAGATAGATAGATAGATAGATAGATAGATAGATAGATAGATAGATAGATAGATAGATAGATAGATAGATAGATAGATAGATAGATAGATAGATAGATAGATAGATAGATAGATAGATAGATAGATAGATAGATAGATAGATAGATAGATAGATAGATAGATAGATAGATAGATAGATAGATAGATAGATAGATAGATAGATAGATAGATAGATAGATAGATAGATAGATAGATAGATAGATAGATAGATAGATAGATAGATAGATAGATAGATAGATAGATAGATAGATAGATAGATAGATAGATAGATAGATAGATAGATAGATAGATAGATAGATAGATGGATAGATAGATAGATAGATAGATAGATAGATAGATAGATAGATAGATAGATAGATAGATAGATAGATAGATAGATAGATAGATAGATAGATAGATAGATAGATAGATAGATAGATAGATAGATAGATAGATAGATAGATAGATAGATAGATAGATAGATAGATAGATAGATAGATAGATAGATAGATAGATAGATAGATAGATAGATAGATAGATAGATAGATAGATAGATAGATAGATAGATAGATAGATAGATAGATAGATAGATAGATAGATAGATAGATAGATAGATAGATAGATAGATAGATAGATAGATAGATAGATAGATAGATAGATAGATAGATAGATAGATAGATAGATAGATAGATAGATAGATAGATAGATAGATAGATAGATAGATAGATAGATAGATAGATAGATAGATAGATAGATAGATAGATAGATAGATAGATAGATAGATAGATAGATAGATAGATAGATAGATAGATAGATAGATAGATAGATAGATAGATAGATAGATAGATAGATAGATAGATAGATAGATAGATAGATAGATAGATAGATAGATAGATAGATAGATAGATAGATAGATAGATAGATAGATAGATAGATAGATAGATAGATAGATAGATAGATAGATAGATAGATAGATAGATAGATAGATAGATAGATAGATAGATAGATAGATAGATAGATAGATAGATAGATAGATAATAATAATTAATTCAATTTATAACGCACTTTTCATTACTGAAAATCTCAAAGTGCTACACATATATTGAATGCTACACACATTCATAAACCGGTGGCGGCAGACTACCATGCAAGGTGCTTTCCAGTCCTACCGGGAGCAACTCAGGGTTAAGTGTCTTGCCCAAGGACACAACGACACATGGTGCGGGTCCCGGGAGTCGAACCGCCAACTTTCCGATCGGGAGACGACTGCCCTTACCACTACACCACGGCCGCCCCGATAGATAGATAGATAGATAAAGATGCGGGACATTTACTGACTGTATGTGCTGATATGAAACACCAACAGTGAAACTGAAGCCCTTTTTGGAGGAGAGGACCTGATGACATCAGTGCAACGTTGGCTAAACATGATTTAAATTGTTACACATTTGATACAAATCAATTATTCTTATATCATTATTAATATTATTATTATTATTATTATTATATCAATAATTATTTTATTTTAGACAAGTTATACCTTGATTAATCCTTATTGCTTAATCAAGTCTAAAACTACATCTTGGAAATAGTTTTATTCAAAATATTATTCTTTGTTATTTGTGTTTTTATTGTTGTATTTTGTATTCTATTTTTTATCGTTACAGTATTTTAGTAGCCTGGTTAAAACCAGACCCTTGTCCTTCACTTCGCTTCGTACTAGGGTCTGGGACTTCTCCCATAGACAAGGATTTCTCCGGTAGATTTTTGACCGGACCAATCAGAGAACAGAAGGCGGAGTTTTGAACGACGTCGACTGACGTCGTCAGTTAAAATGGCTGCCGCCACGAAGGAATTTTCAAGAAAACAAGGTAAAAAACTATTATTTCTTTGCTGAGAAAAAATACATTTCTTAGCTGAAGTTATATCAGAAGTGTTCCTGAGCTTAACAGTTCCTAAATCAATTCACGAAATGGTCAAATCTGCTGGATTTAAATTGTTTCGGTTTGACATTTTCCAAACAGCCTCGGGTGCGCTACGAAAATAAATTATAAAAAATCGAATTTTATCTCAAATGTTTCATCCAGGCCAACAGTCAGTAAATTAGAGCCATATAATTACACACTGGTAGCAGAAAAAATATCCACCGAGTGGTTTCTGAGCTATTTATCTGAATAGCCTGGACCTCGCCAGGCTAAACTAACAAAACTCCGCCTTCTGTTCTCTGATTGGTCCGGTCAAAAATCTACCGGAGAAATCGTTCTCTATAGGAGAAGTCCCAGACCCTAGTACAAAGCGAAGTGAAGGACAAGGGTCTGGTTTTAACCAGGCTAGTATTTTACTAAAAGACAGATTGTAATTTTAAAAATAAATAAACAAAGAACAGATTGTAATTAAAAAATAAACAAACAAAGAACATATTGTAATTTAAAAAATAAACAAACAAAGAACAGATTGTAATTTTAAAAATAAATAAACAAAGAACAGATTGTAATTAAAAAATAAACAAACAAAGAACATATTGTAATTCAAAAAATAAACAAACAAAGAACAGATTGTAATTTTAAAAATAAACAAACAAACAACAGATCACAGGTGGAATCTTCAAAGGAAAGTCATCAAAGGAACAATGATCCATAGTGTCTTTGTGACATCATGATGATGTCACAAAGACAGCTTGGATCAAAGGATGCATCATGATGCCATGATGTCATCATGTGACATCATGGCATCATTGTTTATAAACCAGAACGCTTCTCTTCAGCTCATTTCACTCAAACCTCTTCACAGAGAAGGATTGTTTTAGTGTAGCAAAAGTTTTTGACAGTGGATTTTGGAAAATGTCTTATCAGAGACAACCCAATCCTAGACGAGGCAGGAACCAGGGAGCCCGGATGGAGCAACCGTCGGTCTATCACGAGATCGACAGGCTGAACGCCCTTCTCAATGAAGAAAGGGGACGGTCGTTCAACGCGAACCATCGTGCAAACCAACTGTGGGAAGAGCTTCAGGACACCAAGGCCCAGTTGGACAAGCAGAAAAACCTCAAAGAGGTCTTTATTAAAAAAGAAAAGGAGGTTCGGCAACAATACGAGAGACTGCAGAAGTATACTGATGCAGAAACTCTAAGTTGTGCCAAGATTGGCTCCCAGGTACAGAGTTCTATCAAGCAGAAGAAGAAGAAGCTCCTTCAGCAGGATTATGAGGAACTCAAAGTGGCTCACGTGACCAGCCAACAAAAGTTTTTGTCTGAACTCCGGCTGGAGAAAGACAAAACGGAGGCTCTCCAGCGGCTGCTGGATGAAGCCAAACGCCTGACTGATGAACAGAGCAGCAGACACCAAGTGGAAGTCGCCTCACTTCATCAGCAGGTTGTGGCTTTACAAGATCAGGCCACGGAAAACAAGTTTCAGCTGGATCTTCTGAAAATATCCATGGAGAAGGAGATCCAGGCTCTGCGTACAATTTCAGAAGATGCAGAGCGCAAATTGAAACGAGATCTTGAGCTAATGTCAACGTCCTATGACCAGCTCAAAGTGGCTCACGTCGTGAGCCAAGAGAAGTTTTCTTTGGAACTCCGGCTGGAGAAAGAGAAAACTGAGGCTCTCCAGCGGCTGCTGGATGAAGCTAAACTGGTAACTGATGATCTGAGCAGCAAATACCAGCTGGAATTTGCCTCACTTCATCAGCAGGCTGTGACATTACAGAATCAGGTCACAGAAACTGAGCGCCAGCAGGATCTTCTGAAACTGACCATGGAGGTGGAGATCCAGGCTCTGTGTCAGGTCGCAGAGGACGCAGAGTTGAAGCAGAAACAAGAGCTGGAACAAATATCAACATCCTACGACCAACTCAAAGTCAGCAATGGCTTGGATGTTGAGGCGCTTAAAGTCGTGTCGAAAACGTTTTTAAGCCAGCTCAACGAAGAGATTCAGGCTTCGGTCCAGACCACATCCCTGCCCGAGATGACCGAGGTTCAGCCCAGAGAGACAAAGAAATCTTTCTGGAAGAAAACACGACATTTCTTTGGTCTCCGAAAGCCTGACAGTTGGAAGAAAAATAAAAACGCTTCCAACTGAATGCTCTTCCCTTCACGGACTCAGACTCAGACACACAGACCTCACACACACACACACAAACACAGACTTTTACAACACCGACCAGTGACTTTAAATTTGTTTTGGATTATCTTTTTTTTTTTTTTACTGCAGCACGGTGATGACAGCCGACTCTGTTACCGTCGTGCCGTGTAGGTTTTTCACCGGAAACTATGGTTAAGCTCTATACAAGTACAGTCCATTTACCACAGTTTAGAAAAATTTATTCACTGGTCATCACATAGACACAGACATAGACACAGACATAGACACAGACTCAGACAGACATAGACACAGACATAGACACAGACTCAGACAGACATAGACACAGACATCCCCCCACCCCTTCCCCTCACCCCGGTGAATCGCCACCTTATCGTGGTGGAGGTGTTTGCGTGTCCCAGTGATCCCAGAAGTCCTGTTGGTGCGGACAAAGTGAGGGACCAGACTAAGAGCGATTCAGAAACTTTTGTCTTTGTTATGTTTATTATTGAAAAACATGGACGGAAAAGCCAAAAATACCAAAACTCATAGCAGGAATGTTTCGGTTCAGTTCAAAAACACTTTATTAATCCCAAAGGGAAATTAAATGTTGTAACTCATCCTGGTTTTATTAAAAGTTGCTAAACATGATGGCATAAACATAACATAACAAGCTAGGAGGAATACTGCTGTTAAAATGTTCTTTTTTTTTTAAATGCATTGAAACTGTTTTATATAAAACAGTAGCTTAAAAATGCTCTAAACATCTTTGAGTCCCAATTAAATTTTGTCCATAGTAATGCAATTAATCATGGTTAATCAAAAAATATTGTGATTAATCACAATTTCAATGTTTAATATTTTCCCAGCATTATTTTTTTAAACAAGTATTCCAGCACACAATCTATTTGCAATGGGATCAGGTGAAAGGAAGCAAAAAGAGGTATAAAACCTGGCCTGATTGTTTGGGTTTCTAGGGTGCAGAGAGAGAGTGTACATGATACATATATTTATGAATATATATATACATATATGGCCACAGCTTTTTTAGCGATGGTGGTGCAGTGGTGAGCATAGCTGCCTTCCAAGCAGTTGACCTGGGTTCGATTCCCAGCCATCGCAGTCAAAGCCCATGTATGTTAGCATGTGGGAGGTCATTGCCCCAGTGCCATAATTATGGGGTTGCCCATTGCAGCCCAGGGTTGGGTACGAAGTAGGGATGGGTCCGTGCCGATATCTGTATTGGCCTCCAATACCAGCATCATTTACGCATCAGATTTTTTCAATCCAAACTGCAGATTTCCGATCCATGATGCATGTGTGTCTATTGAAACGTCTCCACATATCAGCAGTGGCGGCTCCTCATATGTCCATCAGGGGGGGCTATTTTCTCAACAACAAAAAAATAACGTTTCAAGTTTTTATGGTGTTATCAAATGCAGATTAAAACAAGGTCAACAGTACAATGAAATGCTCACAATGAGAAGAACCTATTTGACTCACTAAAACAACAAAGAACAAACAAAAATATATAAAAATAAATAATATATATAAATTATAGAAAGGAAAATAAGTGAGATTAAAACATTTCTGCATTTCTACTTGCAAGAGGCTTTGTTTTTATTCTCCAGATCAGTACAGTGTTAAGAAATGGTAAAACACCACCAGTGACATTCATAATATAAAATTATTAATGTTTGATAATTTTTTATGAGCAAATTAAAATAAATGTAGCCATCAGAGCAGGGGCGGCCGGCAGATAGCGAGCGCCAGGGCGTCGCCCCACTGGAAGTTCTGGACCATTTTACATTGAATACTTTTTTTTAAATGAAATAATAAAATGAAAATATTTCGAAATATATGCATGTATGTCTTTAGTTGTGTAGGATAAATATTTTATGAGTAATGATGAGTTATATTGTTTGTTTCAAAAAATGTTTTCTGATTGGTGACGTATTTCCGGTCCTGGGGGCGCTCTTATCTTATCCATTGACTCTCGTTGTAAGAAAATCTTCCATGGCACATTTTTATCTGTATAAATACTTAATAATTCAATGTTAATATGAGCTAGTTACTTGCAAGGGGCTTTGTTTTCATTCTCCAGATCAATACAGTGTTAAGAAATAGTATAACACCAATAGTGACATCTATTTAGTATATAAAATTATTAATATTTGATCATTTTTTATAAGCAAATTGAAATAAATGTAGCCATCAGAATCCAATACTGAACAATAACCAGGCGGCTAGTGTTAGCATGCTAACAAACAAACAAAGAAAAAACAAACTCACCACTTCCCACTTGCAGTCAGCTGAAGGCTTTTTTCACAGAGCCATCTAATATCTGAGAGGCATATCAGTCAGAAATGCAGATATTAGATAAAGGGCTTTCAATGATTTAACACTTACCTGAGCAAGCCTGCTTGAGTCACTGCACGGCTCTGTAATCCCAGACAACAAAATTTAAAAATACTGGACCGGAAGTACATTGTTCTGTACGAACAGCTCACGTTGGACTGTCCAGGGCGTAGAAAAATGCGCCCAGAATGTCCCATTGTTTAGTAACATTGTGGCATAAGTACGCATGCGTCAGTTATAACGACAGTCAATGGATAAGATAAGAGCGCCCCCAGGACCAGAAATATGTCACCAATCAGAAAACGTTTTTTGAAACAAACAATATTTCAACCTGAAGAGACTCACAAAACGAGAGAGAGAATACAATTAAAATGTTTTATTGATTAAGGTTTCTTTGGCGCTCGGGCCCCGGCGGAGGGCATGCATGCCGGACTGCTGAGAGCTTGAATGTACGGCATAGGGAGATAGATTATGGATATCTACCCCCCCCACCCCCACCCCGGGACCCAAACCCGAGGGTGGAGACGGGACCGCAGACGTCCAATCCATCCCACCGGTACGTGAATGCCGGCCAGCCAGCGGCCGACGGCACCGGCCAGCCCTGAGACGAACACCAGCGCAGAACCTCCATCCTGAGCAAGCACGAAGCGACAGTGGGAAGGAAAAACTCCCTCGAGAGGAAGAAACCTCCAGCAGAACCAGGCTCAGGACAAGCGGCCATCTGCCATGACCGGCTGGGTCGCAGGGAACAGGAAGCAGGAACGCACACAGCAGCAGGACCAAGACGAAGGCGAGCAGGACAACCAACATGTCCATGCACGTCTGTTCTGATCACCATTCTCTCCTCCCTGGTAATACTCTCAATTACTTCATCTAGATGCTTTTAAATGTTCTCTTTCTCATCTACATCACGTTCAACCCGTGGTGCATACCCACTGATTGCTTTCAACATTACACCCCTACCTTCAAAGAAGAAAGACAAATCAGTTTAGAGGACATGACACAACTTTGTTAGATATATTCATTGTTCATCCACACTGCTAGGGGATGCTCATGGTTCCTGATGGCCAGGTTATGGGTAAAAAGTTTTCTATAGCGTTCAGTTTGGTCCAGAGTGTTAATATGATTCCACTCGTTACCAAAATAACAACATAAATTACATCTACATTTACTGCACATTAGCTAAAATCATAGCCAGAAACTGAAATGTTCAGTGGTTCATTGCTACACTGGGGCTGCATGTTTGAGCGAATGTTGCTTCATGAAGGGCTTTTGGCTTAAAACAATTCCCATATCTACCTGTTTACACACTGTGGCAATTGTTGCAGAATGGAACAAACAAAAGATGCCAAAAAAGTATCCAAAACCCATATTAAATTGTTGTAGTTCACTACAAATTATTTTTTACTTTGATGTTCAGACTATTTTGTCAATAAAATACCAAAATAGTAAAATCCCTTTAAAAGATAAATGAACAAATAAGCATAGGAAAGAAAAGGTACTGAAGCAAAAACACACACACATGCAAAGTACTGATATTTTAATCAATGCGTTTGTAATTTAAGAAACAAACAAAAAAGAGTTGCTTGTAGGTGTGGTCACATCTATTCAGCCAACACTTCTTGCCGCATCTGCAATCACCATCAGCATTCATGACAGTGAGGGAAAACCATCCTCAAAAATCAGGACCCTTCTTGGTGTACTGAAACAGATAAAAAAACAATCCATGCTTTTAGAATCTATAGGCGAAGAGTAAATTAGGTATAAAGTTTTGGAGTTAACCTTATTCAAGATGACTGCCACCATTTAGCAACTTCATCAAACATGAAAATGACTCAAACTCAGCCAGTTTTACAAATACTGAAGATAAATTTGATGTGGCTGTAGCTGAGGATGATCACCAACACATTACTTTGTATAATTTTTTTTTTGGATTAATTAAACATTTGGGCCTTAGCAGTTGCTGTTGACTGTCTGTTAGTGAATTATCTCGTGAATCTTAGCTACCACCATGTTATACTACTACCACTCCAACATGTATCCAAACAGTAGATGGAAACACATCTGTCTCTGAGATTACTTGTAGGTAAAAATATAATCTCCATCACAAAAAATACAGTAGAAGTCAATTTATTGTAAAACCAAATTGTGATTTCAGAAATTCTATTTCAATCCATCCTAGGACCCATCAGATTCATCTTGAACCCTATTAATGGTTTTGACATGACACAAGAAAGCTTTGTCAGAGGACGTTCACATTATTCAGCTAAACCTGTAGGACATTCAGTATCTTGACTTAACCTGGTTGTTTATTTCTACATTTTGTAACATTTCATAGGAACATGACTTACAGCGGTAGCAGCGACGATCACAGCAGTACCACCCGCGATCGCAATCCCTGTACGAGCTGCAATATCCCCCCCTGCCACCTTTTGGACACATCCCTGGTTTTAGAGAAGTGGTGGCTTAATGTTAATAGGGTGTCTTTCTAGATTATTAAAACAAACAAACAAACAAACAAAAATGGGCTAGAGATTAACACAAAAGAAAAAAAGCCAACTTACCACTATGAACACCTCTGGCTTCAGCAGAGGGCACAACCAGACAAGCTGCCATCAGCAGGACAACTATTATTAAACACTGTGTCTTCATGTTGATTTATCAGAACCTGAAATGATCTCCTGAACGCCTCTGTGAATAATTGTCCTGGTAATTATACTGCAGTATGAGCAGCCCAGAAAATGCTGGGTCCTTGTGTCTGCAGAGCTCCTTTTCAAAACATATATAGTAGCAACAGACACACCCAAATGTTCATTACCATTTTTGGATACATTTTTCAAATACATTTGGTAACAAAAGGTTAAGGTTCAAATCATGTTTGACAACAATTTTTTATAAGTGTTGCATTTTTTTATTTTGTTGTAGGCTATATATTCTGGTCCACCATCCGGCGTCTCAGGGGGGGAAGCGGTACGCGACCAACACCATTTATGGTGGGGATGGCGTGCTGTTGACCTCAACTCGGGATGTTGTGAGTCGGTGGGCGGAATACTTCGAAGACCTCCTCAATCCTACTGGCACGTCTTCCACTGAGGAAGCGGAGCCTGGGGACTTTGGGTCGGGTTCTCCGATCTCTGGTGCTGAGGTCACCGAGGTGGTTAAAAAGCTCCGCGGTGGCAGGGCTCCGGGGGTGGATGAGATTCGCCCGGAGTTCCTTAGGGCTCTGGATGTTGTGGGGTTGTGTTGGCTTACGCGACTCTGCAATATCGCGTGGACATCGGGGGCAGTTCCCTTGGATTGGCAGACTGGGGTGGTGGTTCCCCTATTCAAAAAGGGGGACCGTAGGGTGTGTTCCAACTATAGGGGGATCACACTCTTAAGCCTCCCTGGTAAGGTCTATTCAGGGGTTCTGGAGAGGAGGGTCCGTCGGATAGTCGAACCTCGGATTCAGGAGGAGCAGTGTGGTTTTCGTGCTGGTCGTGGAACACTGGACCAGCTCTACACCCTCAGCAGGGTCCTGGAGGGCGCGTGGGAGTTTGCCCAACCAGTTTACATGTGCTTTGTGGACTTGGAAAAGGCATTCGACCGCGTCCCTCGGGGGGTTCTGTGGGGGGTACTCCGGGAGTATGGGGTACCAGGCCCATTGATATGGGCTGTTAGGTCCCTGTACGACCGGTGTCAGAGCTTGGTCCGCATTGCCGGCAGTAAGTCAGGCTCGTTTCCAGTGAGAGTTGGACTCCGCCAAGGTTGCCCTTTGTCACCGATTCTGTTCATAACTTTTATGGACAGAATTTCTAGGCGCAACCAAGGTGTTGAGAGGATCCGTTTTGGTGGCCTTAGAATCGCTTCTCTGTTTTTTGCAGATGATGTGGTCCTATTGGCTTCATCAGATCGTGATCTACAGCTTTCGCTGGAGCGGTTTGCAGCCGAGTGTGATGCGGCCGGGATGAGGATCAGTTCCTCCAAATCTGAGGCCATGGTCTTGAGCCGGAAAAGGGTAGCATGCCCTCTCCGGGTCGGGGAGGAGGTCCTGCCCCAAGTGGAGGAGTTTAAGTATCTCAGGGTCTTGTTCACGAATGAGGGAAAACTGGAGCGTGAGATCGATAGGCAGATAGGTGCAGCATCCGCAGTGAAGCGGGCGCTGTACCGGTCTGTCGTGGTGAAGAGAGAGCTGAGTCGAAAGGCAAAGCTCTCAATTTACCGATCGATCTACGTTCCTACCCTCATCTATGGTCATGAGCTTTGGGTTGTGACCGAAAGAACGAGATCTCGGATACAAGTGGCTGAAATGAGTTTTCTCCGCAGGGTGTCTGGACTCTCCCTTAGAGATAGGGTGAGAAGCTCAGTCATCCGGGAGGGACTCGGAGTAGAGCCGCTGCTTCTCCACATCGAGAGGAGCCAGTTGAGGTGGCTCGGGCATCTGGTTAGGATGCCTCCTGGACGCCTCCCTGGTGAGGTGTTCCGGGCATGTCCCACCGGGAGGAGACCCAGAGGAAGACCCAGGACACGCTGGAGGGACTATGTTTCTCGGCTGGCCTGGGAACGCCTTGGGATTCCCCCAGAGGAGCTGCTCCAAGTGGCTGGGGAGAGGGAAGTCTGGGCCTCCCTACTTAGGCTGCTACCCCCGCGACCCGACCCCGGATAAGCGGACGAAAATGGATGGATGGATGGATGGATGTAGGCTATATATACTATTGTTTGATTTTTGCACTTTTTAATTTAGATTAAAAGTGCCAGGTGTATGCATTCAATACATTTTACAAAATAAAAAGAAAGTGACCATTGTTACCAACTTAAAATTTAATTTGTTTTGGGCAAAACTGGACTTGATCTGGTTTGCTCAAACAGAGCATTGAAACTAAGTTTTACACCTACACTTCCAAGAGAGGTGAGTCCTGAACAGTAGAACTTACAAATTAAGGTTAAATTTGCCTAACAACAAATATCCATTTTATGATCAGCTTTATTTTTTTGTTCAGACCCAAGTCTCCCCGCGTCTGATTGTTAGACACAGAATGCATGAAAAATCAACGTGAATTCAAGGATTAAATGTTCTTTATTTGCAATTCCAACAATGTTCCCTGAAGGAAGGGAACAAGGTGCAACAGATAACATGGGAATTGTGCCCTCGCACAGTTCACCTGAAGCATTACAATCACGCCTTTTAAGGCAAATAAGCGTCAGCATCGGTCAGGAGGCCTCGCCCTCCTGGCATAAAAGACGGTGACTGCTCATGAATGACCTCTACACGCACTTCACCGAGCTTGGGCATTGGAGGGGCCAAAATGTGTTGCACCTTGTTCCCTTCCTTCAGGGAACATTGGTTATGGTGCATAACCTCCAGTTCCCTATCAGTCAGTCCACTGCGGTGCAACAGATAACATGGGAACATACAATTACGACCTGGAAATGCATGCTTATGAGAACGTTTAGCCTTAAAGTGACAGGCGTCAGCTGTTCAAGTCTCTGTGGTAGAGAAAACAGCTTGGGTTACGTCACAAACAGTGACATCAAGGCTGTAATGTTTTACAAACGTGTTTGGATAAGGACCAGTTTGCAGTAGCACAAATATCTGCTACTGAAACACCTCTAAATAAGGCCTAGGAAGTGGCTAGGCCTAGAGTTGAGTGAGCATGTAACCTGCTGGGCACCTGCTGACCTTTACTACTGTATGCCCTGGAAATGGCCTCTGATACCCACGAGGAGAGAAATGCTGCATCGACAGGGCCCTACCAGCGGCAGGTTTAAAAAAGCACATGAACAACTGGTTTGTTTTACGCCAACTGCCAGTTCTTTCCATGTAAACACTCAAGGCCCTCACAGGACAGAGTGCATTCAGACGCCTCTGTTCTGTATTCAGAACAGGGGGAGGCGGGAAAGCTGACAGTTCAAAGCCCATACTTTTGTAGGATAAAGTTGGGACCTTTGGTACATATGCAGGATTTGGACGTAAGGTGACCTTTGATCCATCCTGGTAAAACTGGGTACACATTGGATGCACAGCTAATGCGTGGAGGTCACTCACACGCTTAGCTGAGCACAGAGCTAAGAGCAGTGCTGTCTTATAAGACAATAAATCAATCTTAATGCTCTGAAGGGGCTCAAATGGTGGATCACAGAGTGCATCCAACACAAGAGACAGGTCCCACTGGGGGGCCAAAACTCTTTTTGGAGGCATTTTCCTTAGCACGTCCCTCATGAACCGTATCATGTGAGGGTGGGCACCAGGTGATTTACCTCCCCACCGTTCATGGCACGCCGAGATGGCGGACAAGAAGACTTTTATGGTGGAAAAGGTGTGACCCTTCTCCAGTAAGTCTTGTAGAAAAGTGAGAAGCTGAGCTAGGTTACAGGAATACAGAGTTATATTCCTCTTTAGGCACCAGATCTAAAAAATACACCACTTTCGTGCGTATAATGTTTGTGTGGACTATACTCGTACTCCCTGTATTGTGTTCACCACATTACTTGGCAGACTAGAGGCCATCAGCTGGTCCCTCTCAGCGGCCAGGCCCATAACTGCCACAGGGCTGGGCGTGGGTGCCAAACCTACCCGTGGACCTGAGTCAGCAAGTCCCTTTGGGGGGCAGCTGCCGCGGTCCCGCTAGAAGTGAGATCACTTCTGCAAACCTGGCTTTCTTTGGCCACCTGGGAGCCACCAGGATCAGTGAGTGGGCCCCCTGTGGACACGCTTCAGCGTCCCTTGGATCAGAGGGAAAGGGGGGAAGGCGTAATATCGTCTTCCCGTTGGCCACACGTACGCGAAGGCATCCGCCCCCAACGGTACGTTCATGTCCCGTATGGAGTGAAACAGGGCACAATGCGTGTTTTCTCTGCAGGCGAAGAGATCTACGTCTGCTTTCCCGTATCGTGCCCAGATCTGGTCTATGATGCATGGGTGCAGGCGCCATTCTGTAGGGAGGAGTGCACCCCTTGAGGGTGTGTCTGCCCCATAGTTCAGCTCCCCTGGCACGTGAGTCACCCTGAGAGACAGGATCAGTGAGCTGCACCATTCGAGCAGCTTCTGTGTCAACTTCAGGAGGGATCGGGAACATGTCCCCCCTTCCCTGTTGATGTGGACGACCGTGCACCTGTTGTCTGATCTTATCAGAACGTGCTGATGTGTGATCAGGCCTCTTTTGTGTAAGTGTTTCAGCGAGAGGAACACTGTTGAAAGTTCCAGATAATTTATGTGGAGCTGGGCATCCTACTGGGACCAGACACCTTGGATATACAGGTTCCGGCAAAGGCCCCCCCACCCCGACTTTCAAGCGTCTGTCGTGACCAGGACCTGAGATAACACTCTGTCCAGTGTGACACCTTTGCTGAACACTGCAGGGTTCCTCCACGGCTGCAAGGCTTTCATGCAGTCTGAGCTGACCTTCATCCCCCTCGTCTGTTGCGAGAGTGAGCTGCAGCTGCTCGTGGAGCCACATTTGAAAATGGTGCATGTGTAATAGAGCCAGAGGGATGCAGACAATTCCTGCCGCCATGAGGCCTAGTAATCGCTGACAAAGTGTGAGAGATACAGTTTTTTCCAGCTGGAAGAGCGCCAAGCAGAGTTGGAGGTCTGAAACCCCTTTCTCTGAGAGCCTTATTCTGTGCAGGATGGAGTCTATCTCCAGTCCCAGGAAAACGGTGACCTGGGACGTGGTCAAGCAACTTTTTTCTGAGTTTATCACAAAACCTAGAGCCTGAAGGTGTGACATGACTCGAGCTATGTGAGCTCCCGCCTGCACCCTGGAGTCCGCTAAAATCAGAAGGTGATCCAGATAGTGCAGAACCCTCACGTTCCCGTCCCTCATGGGGGCCAGGGCCGCTTCAAGGCATGTCGTGAACACCTGGGGCGCGATCAAAAGCCCGAAAGGCAGGGCCTGAAATTCGTATGTGGCGTTCTCGAACGCAAAGCGTAGGAATTTTCTGTGGCTGCTCAGAATGCTGACATGGAAATATGCATCTTTTAAATCCACTGTGCAGAAGTAATCTCTCGGACGTACCAAGTAAATCACCTGCTTCAGCGTCAACATTTTGAATTTGAAAGAGCGTAGATGTTTGTTCAAACATCTCAAATCCAGAATCGGCCTCAAACCGCCTCCCCGCTTTGGGACAACAAAGTACTTGCTAAAGTAGCCCTTGTTTATTTTGTGAGGAGGAACAGCTCTGACTACTCCTTTCTGCAGCAGTGAGCAAATTTCCTCTCTCAGGTCATGCGCGCGGGCCTGGCTTATTGTTACGTGATCACCTCGGAATATGGTGGTGGCCATCTGAAAAACTGCAGCTTGTACCCATAAATCACTGTTTTCATGACCCAATGTGACGGGTTGCACGCTACCCAGGCCTCCGCCTATGCAGCGAGTCTGGAGGGCATGTTTACCTGGAGGATAACATGACTCAGGAGGGGCGGGGTGAGTGAACAGCCCCCCCCCCCCGACCTGCTCAACTGAGGGCTCATCCGGCCCTCTGCTTGAGGCAGAGAGTCTGCCTGTGACAGACAGACCTCTGCCACCCGTGTGGGCTCATTGGCCCTTTTGACTTACAGTGACTTATTAGAGGGGGGTTGGCTGGCTGTGTGAAGCGGTTCCCCGTGCTCTTTATTGACACTGTTTGCATTAAAAATGGTGGGGTTTTCCCTTTAATGCTGAGTTAGGACACAGAACATTTTGGGCATGTTAAGACTTTATTGTCATGTGTGAACAACAATTTCTCTTTATTACACAAACATTTGAGTGATTTTGTGTGATTAAATGTTCTGGACCAGTTAATCTTGGCTTTTTTAGCACAGATACTGGTGTTAAAAGTTCGGCTTTCCTTCTTCCCTCTGGGTGGAAATGCATGGAGTGGTGGAGAAGCAGCTCTGTCTCAGGCTGACTTCTGTTTCCTCTCACGGCCAGCGGATAAAGTCCTAGGTTGGCCTGCCTGGCATGGGACGAACCTGTACTTCGACCAAACCTGACCCGACTGAGGAGGGTGTCCGTGCTACTCAGATGTGGGCTTTGACCTCTGCTCCCCGTCGAGAGTCGGTCTCTTCTGCGTCGGGCGACGAGTGAGGGAGTGGTGATGCTGCTATGAGCCTCTCTGGCTGTTAGAGTCTCTGGGCTGCAAGAAATATTTTCTGGGAATGCCCTCATGCAGAGCCTCCTCTTGCTTTCTCCTCTGATCCAATCTGCTTTGGATCCTTTACAGCACTCCACCAAACAGGCCCGTGGGCTCAGTGGGGTGATGGAGGAACGGGGAGCGCTGCCTCTCAGGGAGGTCAGTCAATGTTAACCACAAATGGTTGTGTGCAATTACCGTCTCAGCCATATATTTCCCTTGGGCAATGGATGCAGAGCCTGATGAAGTCTGTAGCCCTACGGGCTTCATCCAGAATCCCGGCCGCCTTCTTTTTGTTGTTGGTCTGCTAGAGCTCCTGCAGCTTCTCTGCCTGGTAGGCCTGTAACATCGCGGCCACATTCATGGTGCAAACCGCTAGGTCCTATGCGCGGTAGCTCTTCTTGAGCTGAGCAGCTGAAACACAGCAAGCCTTGCTAGGCAGCATGGGCTTGGAGCCTGACGTTCTGGGGGCTAAATTCGCCGCAAAGTCTCATCCATCTGAGTAAATTGGGCCATCCCAGCCGACTCCATGCCCTCGATGTCCAGAAATTGGGAGAGATGCAGTGTCAGGGGCTCTGGGTTCAGCTGACGAGTGTGTCAGCTCCGTGTGAAAGTCAGAAAAAACAGGCATCCTGTGCCTCGTGGCCGACTGCTGCTTGGCGAAAAAGTAGTTCCCGCCAGCCTCATTACCTGTTGTCGAGGTGGGGGTTCAGGCCAAGTCACCCTCAGGGCCTCTGAAGCTCTGCGGCACAGCTCAAAAAGAGCGGGGTTGGAATCATCCGACTCTGGTTGACCTGCCGCAGAGCCCTGGGAGAAATCCTCGGCTTCGCCTTCTTCTTTGTTGTCTGCCTCGTCATCCGACAGTTCGCTTGAGGCTGCAAGCGACAGTTCGTCAGTTTGTAGCAAGTCTCTCGTGTCAAACGTGTCCCCCTCGGGGGATGAAGGTCCATTTTGTCGCCCCAGCCTAACAGTCCGCTGTCCTCCATTTCGTCCGCCTCCAAGTCCGCTGTGGGAGTGAAGGCCTCTGGGAGGAGCGGGTCTCTGGGCGCGGTGGAGCTGCCCATGGCCTTGAAGTCCACGCGCCTCTGTCATACTGCCTCACACAGCTGGTTGCAGTGAGCGCATGACTCGGGGGAGTCCAAGGCTGTCTTGGCGTGGACCATTCCCAGGCATATCGGGCAGGCTTCTTGAGTGTCCGAGGACGAGATGAAGTAGCCACATGCGCTGGGGCAGGGCCGGGAACCAGGGCTCGCTGGTCTGCTGAACTTGCTTGAATTCCTCGATTTTCTCTTGCCTTTTTCAGGAGCCATGGCCGAGAAGAGGCGTCGAGTGAAAAAGATAAAAAAGAAAACCAGTTAGCGGCAGCTAAACAGGTCTGGTCTTCTCGCTGCGCTGTATGTGAGAGCTAGCCTGTAGCTAATTAGCTTAGCAGGTTAGGAGTGGCGCAGTTAGCGTCCCGCTAAACTAGGCAATGAAACAGCGGAAAAGAATGTTGAAAAACGTAGATGACACTTAGTTAGTTCCTGCTAAACAAAGTGCTCGCAGGAAAAAAATCCTCTGTGACGCCCTCGGCAGGGAGCGCGCTCACCTCCAGTCGGGCTGTTCAGTCACACAAGGCGAAGTCCTGAGAAGTTCAGGTGTGAAGCGAGGTTGAAGTGCACACAGAGGTCGTTCATGAGCAGTCACCGTCTTTTATGACAGGAGGGCGGTGCCTCCTGGCCGACGCTGACATAGATATCATATATACACTAGATACCCCATAGCTTGCTCCGGCGCAGGATTTCAGGCGGCCATCTTGGGGGTGGCCACCGCTCCACTCAGCCTTATGTATTTGGCTGGCACAATAAAGTATCAGCGCATTTAATCAATCACAACACGCTGAATAGTAATGCTATTGTCACATATTTAAATTTTAGGCATACAGCTATTAAAACTGCATGTATAGGAACGTATAGTTTAGCATATTTAAATAATTTTGGTGGAATACAATACTGTACTTTAATATATGTTTAGCAAGATACAACCAAAGATGCAATTTATTCACACACACATTATGTATACATATTCAGATACTGTAATAATACATATATATTCAGATAAGCATATATATAACTATATAAATACATACTACAGTATATATAAATATAACTATATATATATATATATATATATATATATATATATATATATAATATATACTGTATGTATATATATATATATATATATATAT
>JBBPBX010025066.1:3642-14450 GCA_038048925.1 Garcialebias charrua | reverse complement strand
TATATATATATATATAGTATATTTATACAGTGTTACATCATTTTCAACCTCCCTTTTGACATCTGCATTTGGTAGCATGCCAAACTGACAAAGCCCATGCAGAATAATGTAGTATTTTAATTCCACAGTCTCTTTAAGTAGGTCTAGGAAGAAAAAAATTGTCGGTATTGGTATCAGCTATCAGTTATTGGCAAAATAAGTTTTAACACATTGGCATATTGGATATCGTCCAAAAATCCAATATTGTGCATCCCTACAGTGGTCAATACTGTTGCATGTAACTGTGACTCTGTGAAAACAATTTTGTTCTACCACATGTACTACATACGATGCAAATGACAATAAAGAGACTTTAACCTTGACCAACAGGCAAGAGATGGGAGACATGGAGAACATGTCAGCTGTCCAACACAGAGACCAGATTAAAAATCACCATTTGTGCTCCTACTTACATCTATGGTCTATTTAGAGTTTCCTGTAACAGGCATGCTCTGTGGGGTGGCTTTGAGCAGAGGTAGGGCAGCCAGCATTGGACTGGAGTGTTTCAGGTAGTAGTCCCCATCGTGCCTACTTGTCATGGTGTCCTTGTGTAAGGCACCTAATGCTCAACTGTTCCCTGGGTGCTTACATAGCTGCTCACTGCTTCACCTGGGTTGTGTCTCATGTGTGATGCGTTCAAAGCTGAGCACAAATTTAATCAGTGTATCAGAAAAAACTAATGTTAGTTGACAAGATTAGGTCAACTAAAAGGTGCACCTTTTCTTTTAATGGATAAAGTATTTACTCGGTTTATGTTTTTTTTTATTATTGTTTAGTATTCGTTTATGGTAGCTTTTTTTCATAGAGCAAGTTTATTTGAAACCATCTTATCACCAAACTGGTTGGTCCACTACGTGAGTGTGCTGCTGATGGAACTGAATTGTTGTGGCCCGTCAGACTGATGAAGTCCTGTGGATGGAGGACGGAACATCTCAACAAAAAAAGAAACTGTCCACATGACCTGACTGAACTTTGTTGGGTTTATTTGAAATATATATATATATATATATATTTTTTATCTGAGATTCCAGAAAAAAATCTACTCCTTAATGGTGAGGCAAATTCAGGTTTAATTTAGGCAGCATTAATATTTTTATTGATAACTTTTAACAACTTTTTTAAGCTTTTGTATAGTTTCTGACATTTTTCTCTAATTGCATATGTGCATATGTGTGTATTTATGTGTGTATTAGTATGTGCAAATAAATAACAGATATTTAGCTTAAATTTACTTTGTACATAAAGTTGTTACTGAAGTACATTGAAGAAAAGGTAAGCCCTTGCCTGATATTTGAACCAGAGACTGTAAGGCAACTGGGCCTATTATGACGGCATTGTACAGCCCGCACGCACGCGCGCGCACACACACACACACACACACACACACACATACACACACACATACACACACACACACACACACAGTTAAATTACAACCATCGTCTTGCCTTGCACCATTCTAAGAGAACAAGTGTTAAATTTCCTTATGTGTTACATGTCAGACTATTATTTTCCTCAAGTCAGTTTTTTATTCTTCTATTAAAAAGTTAAAATTATAAATCAAGACAGAACTACGTTAAGCCATAAGTTTATATTGTTAAAAAATGACAGTACTGTATTTTGTTATTCAAGTCTATAAAAAAGTATTTATTACGTTGTTCAGATTGTGAACATGTTCTGCTTCAATAACTGCATCATTGTAAATGGACACAAGCCTTGTTTTTTGTTACACTGTTTAAAAGAATAAATAAAATGGCAAGCAAAGCAAATGAAAAAGAAAAGAAAAATAGTTCACCACCAGAACCACCTTCCTCTCGCACGCTGTAACTGTCCGTGATCGATGATGTTTCTTTGTTTTGCAACTTACCTCGAGTCTCCCCGGAGCCAGTCACTCTTTGGTAAATACACCAAGAGCACCACAGTGTTTAACAGGAGGAAGCCATAGTTTGCACAGCACATGTGTCTGTATCGATTCGTTCCACTTGAACCTGCATTTGCACACAACTGCCCTCCCCGGTAGACTGCAGCGTTTTTGGTTTAGTTGTAAAATTTTAGTATTTCTGTATCCAAACTCATTAAAGTTTAACCTCTTGACTAATGCTGACATTACGTAAAGTTTGTCCACGTTTACAGTCATCATGATGGAGGTGGAAGCTATTAAAATATCATTTCCAACCGCATACGTGAGCGTTGGAAGCACAAGAATGACTTTCTCTTTTTTTCGGGCAGGATGTGACAGTCTAAATGGAAAACAAACAAGAACACTTACTCTTAAATGTGGTTTATCAACGCTTGCAGAATTCACATAATATATAAAAATATATTATTTAGTTTAATACAAGATACAACAACACTAAATTGTCAAGTGTGCAAACACATTCAGCTGCAGCTCGATGGTGTCTGGTTTCACATTTTGTTGCGCGCCTCGGTGCAGTTTGTGTTGTTTCACAGAAACTACATTAAATATCCAAAGGAATCCAGCCTGAACAATATCCCAAATCAACTTACAACTTTCAGCATTGACCATTATTTTTCACATGACTAAAAAAATTGCTTTCTAGGAAACTATTCAGCTTTTATTTTATAATAATAATGTAATAATGTCTTTTGCTGTCATCTGCGTATGTTTCCCATACACAGACGAAATTCGTCTCTGCATTTAACCCAACCACCTACCAGGTGGTGCAGTGAGCAGCCCGAAAGCGCCCGGGGAGCTGGAGAAATAGGTGTGCACTCATAGACACCCCAAGGTGGGTAGTGGCCGGGACACAAACCCTCGTCCTTCGGGTCCCAAGTCAAAAGCCCTGCCACTACACCATCTTGGCTCCTATATCTACTGGTGTATACAATTTTTTCTTCTTTCTGCTACCTTTCTTTTTGTTTGTACATTATCATTTATGGGATTGTTTTGTATTGGGTTTTTTTTTGTAAAAAAAATAAAATAAACAAATTTAATAAACATAAACATAATTTCACAAAATGTGGTGTAATTCATAAATGAGGATCTATCTAGTATGTTTTTAAGCCTTTCTTTTGAAAACAAAGACCCATCCATTATCTTTACCCAATTCTTCATTTTCGGGTGGCGGTGCTCACTCGTGCCCATGTCCAGTAATCACTGTGCGAGAGGCGGGGGACACCCTGGACAGGTCTCCAGTCCACCACAGGGACACATAAAAACAAACAAAACAAATAACCATCCACTCCCTCACTCACACCTAGGGACAATTTAGATTTACCAATCAACCTAACATGCATGTTTTTGGTTTGTGGGAAGAAACCAGAGTACCTGGAGAAAACCTATGCATGCATGGAGAGAACATGCAAACTCCACCCAGAAAGGTCCCCAGTGAGGATTTGAACCGGTGACCTTCTCGCTGAGAGGTGGCACCACGCTGCCCAACACAAAGACCCATGTGCTGTTTTTATGGATCATTATAGTGCATGTGTGTGAATGAGAGGGAGGCCGGTGGAAGAGTGAGGCTACAAGGAGCAGTGGTCACAAAGGTGCAGGACTTCAAGTACTTGGGGTCCACTGTCCAGGAAAATGGGGAGTGTGGGAAAGAGGTGAAGAAGAGAGTCCAGGCAGGATGGAGTGGATGGAGAAAAGTTTCAGGAGTGATTTGTGACTAAAGGGTTTCAGCAAAGGTCAAAGGAAACATTTACAGGAAAGTGGTGAGACAGGCAATGGTGGTCTGGAGACAGTGGTACTGACAGTGGTACTGACATCAACGTGTGGCATGGAGGCTGCACAGTTGAAGAAAGAAAAGCTCTGCAGAGAGTGGTGAAGGCTGCACAGAAGTCTGTTGGAGTCAGTCTCCCCACCATCACAGACATTTACACCTCTAGATGCAGGAAAAGAGCCACCTGTATCATGAAAGACCTCACTCATCCAGCACACTCACTCTTTGCCCCACTCCCCTCAGGACGGAGGTTGAGGAGCATCAAGTGTAGAACCACTAGACTGAGGAACAGCTTCTACCCTGAGGCTGTTAGACTCATGAATAAATAAAAATAAAATTAAAATAAACACTGCAAAATATCACATCATGGTGATGCTGATATGTTTTCTTGTTGCTGTGTTCATCTGTGACCATCTGTGACCATCTGCTCATACAAACTCATGTTCGTGCTGCTGTTTATTCCCACTATATTAGGCTTAGTGTATTACTAGTTGATGTTTTTCTTAGTTAGTTCTCGATGTTATTACTGTTTTTCTCTTTCATTTGTTGTTGGATGTAACTGGGACCTCGTGTACATAATCTCGTTTTCATCTCATGTACCACATGCGGTGCAAATGACAATAAAGACTCTCTGACTCTCTGACTCTGACTCTGACAAAAAGACATGAGAAAGAACTGGAAGTGGCAGAAATGAAGATGTTGAGGTTCTCCATAGGAGTGACAAGGATGGACAAGATTAGGAATGAGATCATCAGAGGTACAGCACATGTTGAACAACTGGGAGTTAAAGTTAAGGAGGCCAGACTGAGATGGTTTGGACATGTCCAGAGGAGGGACAGTGGGTATATTGGTAGAAAGGATGTTAGAAATGCAGCTGCCATGAAAAAGACAGAGATAAACAAATGCAGTTAGAGAGGACATGAATGTAGTTGGAGTGAGGACAGAGGATGCAGAGGACAGAGTGATGTGGAGGAGGATGACTCGCTGTGGAGACCCCTGAAGAGGTAAAAGCCGAAAGAAGTTTATATTCCTCTCAAACCTTTAATCACTTTACATCAATAAATCTTCTTCCGGCTGCCCCCTTCTTCAGGGTCCGCCACAGCGAACTAACTCTCACAAAGACTTAGGATTAATTTTTTTTTCATTCATTCATTCAACCTTTATTTATACAGGCTAGCCTCGTTGAGTCACGGGGACTCATTTACAAGAGGGACCTGTCTCACTCACACCAAACAACCATCCACTCTCACACTCACACCTAGGGTCAATTTAGAGTCACCAATCAGCCTAACAAGCATGTTTTTTGGTCTGTGGGAGGAAACCGGAGTACCCGGAGGAAACCCACGCATGCACGGGGAGAACATGCAAACTCCACCCAGAAAGGCCCCGGACCAGGATTTGAACCGGCAACCTTCTCGCTGAGAGGCAGCAGCTCTACCAGTTGTGCCACCGTGCTGCCCAAATTTTTACACCGGATGCCCTTCTTTATGCAACCACAGACCACTGAGCTACCACAGCCCTCTGTGTGGAGCAGAGAGCTGCTATCTAGGGCACCCGGGGGAAGAGATGGTGGTGATTAAGGGTCTTGCTCAAGGGCTCAGGTTGGGGCGAGTGAGGGTGGAAGCAGGTGTGGGTGCTTCACCTTTCCCACCCACATTTTGATGTTTTCGGTCGGGGGAGTTGAACAGACGACCTTCTGATCACAGGCCCACCTTCTCTAACCTCTGCACCACCACTCCCCGAATATACATTAATATTCAGATTTTAAGTTTTAGGACCTAATGGGCTAAGAACATTATATTAGCTAATTACAGCTCAACTGTTCTAAAAGATGCAATGTAGCAATAAAGAATGACAAAACTTTAGAGCCCTATGAATATTTGTGTTTTTTGTAAGAAGCATGCAAAGGAAAACCACATTTTATTTAGTTGGATGCATTCTGGAAGGGTCATTAATCCAGAAAGCACTCCTGTTCCATTTTTTTCCTTCTTCTCGTTTTTCTTTTCACCCTCTGCGTTTGGAGGAGAGGCCCAGATAATGTGCTGATGATAAATTGAGTTTATGCCGAACTACTAAACTCCATCTCTTGCGGTAAATCTTTGCCCTTTTTTTCTCCTCGCTAACCTATCTCATTGCGCAGAGTCCGAGTAAGGGCATCTTTGTGTCCGTGTTGACATTTAAATCAGATCAGCTCTGACAGGCCCTGATCCCGTTAGAATTATCACCCTTTAAAGAGGTTGATCGTGGATGAGTGATTTATCTCTGAAGGAATAAAGAGGTTATTTTCAGTTTTAACAATTTCACGCTGAAATCTGTTGCTCGGAAAAGGGAGTTGAAATATGGTCCCGCACAGCTTGGCTCCAGCAGTGATGTTGTGAACACGCGTCCGGTGCTGTCAATGCTCGGGATGATTGGACCGTTGGAAGCTCAAAGCGTGAAGGTCACCTTTCTATCCCACTTGACTGACTCGCTACATAAATCTCCCACCAATGAGGGAGCAGAGGTCTATCTTAGCATTGATTCACACCCATGTTGTCTGAGCATGTGACTCTCCCAAAGGGCTGCTCAGTGCACTGTGCTGCCAAATTCCCTTAAATGCGCCAGAATGCACTCTGCCTCGGCGTTGAGCGCTTCCAAAACCACGGCGGCTCATCCAGCTAATGATGTAAATCCCCCCTTAAGAGCAATCTGAGCACATTTATTTGTCCCGACCTGCTCCAGTTGCTTGGCCAATCTCTCTGAGGCGTACCTGTTGATTAAATGATTCTGCATCTGCACAGTACATGGAGCCTATTAGGCCAATCAAATGCTCTTTTTTGAGTTACGGAAGTTGTTTATTTCTCCGCTTGCTGCAGATTTTCCCTCCAGTGGTAGATGATCTCCTTTGTAAGTCAAGGCACCCTCAGCTTTCAGCGGTTATCGAGGTCACGTCCCATTACCATCTGTCTTTAGCAGCATCAGGGCCAATTCTTGAGTGCACTCCCTTAACCTTATACGATCAAGAGAAGCAAGCAAACTACTGCAGTTTAAATTTGCCTGAACCAACACCTACACTGAATGGGGGCAGAAAGCAGAGCTGTTTTTTTTCACTCCCTTTTGCTATAATACCACCCCATGATGATAATTAAAAAAAACATCTAATTGGACCAATTTCAAGGTCCATTTTTTTTTAAAGCCAAGAAAAAAGTTGTATTTCCTAGGAGATATGTCAGGTGATTAAATAGTTCTGGTCTTAGCTTTTCCAGCAACACTCATTGATATGATATGAACCATCATGCCAGCTTTTGGGATCCATTTGGTCAAAGAGTTTCAATGGGGCGCAGTCATCTTGGCCTGTCTAAGGTTATATATTTAATAATACACAGAGCTGTAATTACTGTATGGTCTATAAAATCATTTTGAGCAGAAACACCATGTGTTCAGCACCACAAACAGAGGGTTATCAGTGAAATATTCCATTTAGACTTCAGCACTGAATCACTTTGAGAGAGACGTAGTAATTATCTCAAAACTGCAAGTAAAACAAAAACACAAAATGTTTAAACATCTAAAATTACAAAGCAATAGTGTGTTGTCATGGTTGATAGGCTGTAGCAACCATCTTAAATTGGGTTGACTCTAAAATGGTATATAAAATTGAAGTACAACAAATAATGAGTTTGTTTCACAAAAACTGGATTTGTGTACTGGGTTATGAAATGTTTGGCTAAAAGATTCAAAGACAAACGGACATAGGCAGTTGCATGATCATCAGCTTCTCAACACGACAGGTGACAAACTTACAAGAATAATTCTGTTTTAAATAAATTAGGAAGCAGAATCTGATTTACATCAAAAGCATGGTTCCCTTTTTGGACCTCGTTAGAATCTGCATCAGGTGTATTAATCCACCTGTCTGCTGTCAGATCTCATATGTGATAGATGATGGCCAGCCAATGCCAAAGTCAGCTATTTTTATGTAGCTCTATCTGGTTCCAACTCAGCCGAGCTCAAATCTGAATGTCACAGTCCTGCTCACATCAAAGAGCCCCTTTAAGATTCATTAATTCAAAGAGATGGTCCTCCCTATCAATTACAGCAAAGATTAACATGTTTGTGGTTGTTTTGATCAGACAAGGACTATTTCTTTTTACTTTTAGGCAAAACATCAAAGTGTATGGGGCGGGGCGGCACAGTGGAGCAGTGGAACTACCTCACAAATGTGTGGCTCAACACAGGAGAGCCAGTCATTCAGGACAAGACTCAGCAGTTCCCTACACCTCAAGAATAAGGGACACTCATTTGAGGACCAACATTTTCACATTTTGGACCGAGTAGACCGGTGGTTTGAGAGGGGGGTTGAACGAAGCTATTTATGTAAAATGAGATCAACTATATTTAAATTGAGGAGGTCTTGGGAGTTCAACTTTCTAAAACGTATAATGCAGCTTTAGGCCTGATACCCAGTCATTTTCATACCTATCAGGGATTTCATCCATGACACCAGAGTGGTTCATTTTATTTATTCATTCATTTAACCTTTATACTTTTGTTGTATTTCGGTACAATGACAAAAAAGCTTATTCTGATTCTGGTTTTGATTTATACAGATAAATCACACTGAGCCTCAAAGACTCATTTACAAGTGAGACCTGTTTGGACAGGCAACAAAGTAGTGAAAATGACGACGTGTATGGGATTTGGAGGCAAAAAAAAAATCCTAACAGACTCTCATTTATTGGCCAAGAAAAGATAGCCTGAAATTGAAAAAAAATACATGAGGGGGCTCCTCTGTGACCAAGACTAACAAAGACCCTAACAAACCCCTATTGTGAGGAGTGATGGGGCAATCTGCATATGTATCTAGCTTAGCTCATCTATAACATGAACCCCACACTCCTTGCTCTTTGAATTGAGAAAGCTCCTCGGACGAGAAGCGAAAAATCTTCTGTTACAAATAAAGTCCATCCATCCATCAATCATCTTTTACCCGCTTCTTCCTTTTTGGGTCGCAGGGGTCACTGGTGCCCATGTCCAGCAATCACTGTGCAAGGGGCAGGGGACACAGGTCTCCAGTCCATCACAGGGACACAGAGACAACTAGACAAACAACCATTCACTCTCACTCACATCCAGCGACAATTTAGACCTGTACCAATTAGCCTAAAATGCATGTTTTTGGTTTGTGGGAGGAAACAAGAGTTCCTGGAGAAAACCCACGCATGCACCGAGAGAACATGCAAACGCCACCCAGAAACACCTCAGGCCGGGATTTGAGCTAGGGTAACCTGCTCTCTTGAGAGGCAGCAGCTCTACCAACTGCACCACCGTAAAACTGTTATTTCTAACCCGGGCCCGAAGCCAAGCCCAGCCCGGCCACAATTTGGGTTGGATTAGGCCGTTATAATGTGATGGATGGGTGGGCTGGGTCGATGTTGATCTTTTGATTGCGTCAGCAGACAAGTGCACTTGGCGATCCATTTACTGTATATGGCTTGCCATACAATCCAATTATGTGTCAACATGGCTTGCTGTACTTTCACCAGCTGCTCTTGGCCATTTGACCATGAGCTGACCGGCCTTGAAAGAGGTAAAATAAAGTTCAATTAAGCTTCAGATGGGACTATACTGCCAGGAAGCGATCCATCAGTCCAAATGGACCTTCAGCCACTGCACTCAGTGGACATGCACGGCCGTAAACCCAAACTAGTGAGATCCCAAAGCAGACATGTCAGAGCAGGGTCCATGTCTGAATAATGCAGAATGCAGGCAGAAGCAGGGATTTAATGCGCTTTGATGGCCATGAAAGGACAAAAAAACTTCAACTCCAATCTTCTGCCCCTTTTATTCAACAGCGCACGTCCGCCAACTGTTAGTAACTTTATAAGCAGTCAAAACTTAATAAAAAATGTCTGAATTTTCCGGTTTGGACCTGTAATTACTGTTAATTTGTCGGATCGGGTGGGGTTCGGAAATGATGGCTACAGGCTGGGGCCGGGTCGAGTTTGTTTTTTTAGGCCTGGATACCATACTATACCACCGTGCTGCTTACAAATAAAGTCCAGTTGTTTTTTGTCTTGAATTTTTTTTTATAGATATTCCACAAACTGCAGCCATTAATTTCTGGACTGTCAGGGGACGTCAGTGATGGAAGGGTTCAAAGCCTGACATGCACACCAAACCAGAGTAAAAACCACTTGAAAATGTAAATAATGATTTAGTACTTGTTAAGAGTGCCCCCACCACCTCATTCAGTCTTTGTCCTCATCCATCCATTTGGCTTTAAAGACCCTTTGAAGAATTAGTTTTCAGCTCGTTTGTGATGTTTGTTTCTGCTGTGCCTCTGCGCTGACTCAAAGCTGCTCTACTGGGAGTAAAAATGAAATTGACAACTTTGGTTGTGTTTTCATGTAGACAGCAGTGTTGCTGGTTGAGAGGGTTTGCAGGAGCATTTCTTTGTTTTTAGCAGGACTTTGAAATCAGGTACAGTAATGCTGTTTTAAGGTTTTTGAATAGTTGGATGTTGGAGTTGCACCAATTGCTTTTTGATGAGTAGTTATGGCATTTTATGTTTAGAAATTCAGTTGCAGAAAAGACGCACATTTACCTACTTCCATTTTGGAGAAAAAAAGTTTTATCATGAGCTTAATATGTTTGTCAGATTTTTCTTTAATTTTTAACCATAGTTATCACACGGTGTGATGAAACTGATGGCAATCATAGTTTCTAGGTCTTTCTCTGAATAATTAATTGTAAAACATTCCACAAATCAGCTTAATAGATTATTTTTGGTTTTATTTTTTTACTTTTTGAGCCAATACCGTAGCTAACGCTAAAATATCCATGTCAGGTTAATAGAAATTGAGCTAAAATTTGGTGTGGTAGTAGCTGAGAGTCATCCCCAAGACATACTCTGGGCTCTAACAATTTATACAAGATTGTTATTTCAAGTTTACTTGCAGGAAAAATACAATATTTCAAGAAATTGTTTTTCCCCCACCTAAATTCAAATTTAATGTTGGACAAAATAAAAATAGTTAGTTTTACTATAATTGTAATAAGCATAGAAAATCACTTTTAGTACCTTTCTTGAGTTTGCACCATTTT
>JBBPBX010025065.1:0-39182 GCA_038048925.1 Garcialebias charrua | reverse complement strand
GAACATCATTTCATTTATTTGCATTAATTTTTCATTTTTCATTTCACCTTCATTTATCCAGGTAGTCTCATTGAGCCACAAGAACTCATTTTCAAGAGAGACCTGTTAGGGAGCAGATGGTGGGGGTTACGGGCCTTGCTCAGGAGCCCAGAGTGGGGCGAATGAGGGTGGAGGCAGGTGTGGGTGTTTCACCTTTTTCCACCTACATTAACCACATATGTGCATGTTAAAAAGGCTGAATAAGTGATATATCTTTTTGTGTGTTTTAGTTTCACACTTCTTTGATGTCAATAAACCTGTGGACAAGAAAACAACTTTCCTCAGTCGTGATATTGGGGAAGAGTTTAGCTGACTGTCTAGTTGCATTTGCCTCATGTGACGAGGGCAGTACAACTCCTGAGAGGTATGGTTGTAGCTGCCGGGTTAGCACTCTGACCGTTGACTTGAAGAGGACGTGAAGAGTCTCTTTCAGCTCACTCTGGGATTCATCATCCACTTTTTGTAGACAGCTGAGGACATCATTCTCCTTCAATGGAGTCTCAAAAACATCCTTTTTGGCTTTGAGGACATTAAGCGGTTCTTCTTCAAATTTGGTCAGGTTTTCAACAGCACACTTCAAGAAGGGAACAACCTCAAGGTTCGTTGTGCTAGCGTTGTTACCATAGAGAAGAGACATCCATGGCCCAGTTACAATCTTCCCCAACAGACCCAGGCTCTGCAGGTGAACAACAATTGAAGCGTTGGTGAGGTCCTTGATGATTGATGTGCGTAATCCACTGGTACAGTTGCAAAAATGCTGCAAATCTAAAAGTTCTGTTCTGTAAGTGAATATTCCTGCTAAATGGAACATAACATGAAGTCTGTTCCCCACGTATCAAACAATCAGTTTGAGATCGATGCCAACTTTTTTGAGGAATGATTTGAAGCCCTTGGGGTCACCTTTTCCTTGTTTAAATCTCGGTGTTTCCCCTCGCATTATACAAGCAGGGTGCCCCACCCCGTCAACAGAGCATCCCGCCTACCAAACCGAACCCCCCACCCCCAGCACTGACATAGCACTAAGCTAGCAGCAATAAATACAGGCTCTCTAGCTAAAAAGCTAAAGGTGCCTCTTCCCTCATGCTGAACGCCCCCCGCCCCTGCTCAAAAACTGTTGGTACAAGCTTCGCTCAGACATGTCTCTGTCCCTCCCCATCAACAAAAACTATGGATGAGATGAGCACCCCGCCATGGCAAGTTAACTGGGGGAAACACTGAATCTCATTTTTGACAGAGCATATATCAAATTATCTGCACAGCAGCCACGACCGAGAAGCTGTCCCACAATCTGTTTTTGTTTCTCCAGCTGTTTAAGAGAAGTCCTACTCTCATTGGCTATACCATCAAGGGGATGGATATTACAATTCAGCTGCAACAGTTCAATGTTTAAATCTTCTAGTTTTTCTCTGACACATTTGTTTACAGCCACTTGATCTGAAATTGTGTTTTTGAGTTTTGAGATGATAATATTGCTCACTTCCAAAGAACTGGTAGCTGTTAGACTTGCATATGTTTCACTAATGTCATTGAGCGCTTCCTTTATATGAGTCGCAAAGTCAGCTGTAGTCCCTCCTGCTAATGCATTCACCTGTAACTGAAGTCCCCATGGGCAGGAAGGGGGATCACCCGGAAACATGAGATGAACCTCATTGATGTACTCAGCTGACAAAGATGTTGCATCCCAACCAAGAGTAAGCTCAACACATTTCTCATTCACTACCGCTTCTGCAACCTGCACTTCACTTAACACACCAAGTTCATATGCAAATTGGGCAACCGTTGAAACATCAGCCTTTCCTTCAACTTTATAGCCAGTGATTTTCTCAACATCTGCTATGAGATTACTTGTCTTCTCCACTGGCACCTGGTGGAGGATGCACGAGTATGCTGCAAGTCTATAGGATGAGGAATATGTTTTGGAATCCTTCTTCACTGACACAGTGTCACAGTCAGTTGAAGATTCACAGTCCAATAACAACCCCTGCAGTTTGTCATTATCCAGTTCCAGTTCTTTGATTTTTTTTTTTCTTGCACAGTTCAGTTCTTTTCTGACTTCTCCCAACAGTCTCCTAAATTTACACTTATGTTTATGTTTCTTCTTCTGCACTTTTGGACAGACCAGTTCCATAGACCTCTTCAATTTTCTAATTTCAGCATCATTTTGCATCACAATCCTCTTTAACTCCTGTCTTTCTTTGCACAATTTTGAGTCTATGTCTACTTTTCGTTTATAAGCTTGCTTAATTCTATTCTCAGCACTTGACAAGAGCAAATTGTCAAAATTGTGTTTAAGTTTTTGTTTGCTAGACACTAATTTTATAAGTGATGTCCGCTTGTTAACACATTTTTTGCAGTCTGCCTTCAGTCGCTTAGGGGAGGGTGCTGACACAGTCGGAGTTGACACAGAGCTCATGGGAGCAAAGGGAGGTCAGCTGGCTGGTCATTTAACTGGTGTAGCTTGATGAAACGAGGAACCTGAATGCTGGGAGCATGGCAAGCCAGGGCTGGACACTGCTTCAGAAGAAATACTCTCAGTAACATTAACTTTCCTGACTGGAATACTGAATGGTTCTCTTAAAAGATGCACAATAAGGTGGCCATCCCTTGGTATATTTTTTACTTTCTGTACAGTGTCTATTACTGCTTTCACACCTGTGTTCACTGTTGTAAAATTGATTGTTTGTTCAGAAATCAGTCCATTTTCTTTGTCTAGCTGAAGTAAACGAGAAGTTGTCTCTCTGAGAACTGTTGGGTGATTTATTGAATGTAAATATAACAGCAGCCCTTTACGAAGGGGAGTAGCACTCTGCTTGATGTTGGCCATGTCATCCTTGAAACGTTCAATGTATGAATGCAGATCACTGGCTGTCTTCAGATCTATGGATGACTTGAAAGGCAAAGCTGCAAATAAAAGGTCATTGTAAATGTAGTGTTAGTGATTTTATTTCGTGTTTTTGTGATGCCCACTGGTGTGTGCTCACAAAAGTGGAAGAAAAAAACAAACATGCATTTCTTTAAATGTTTATGGGGTTATGATATTTTATTTGTTGTTAAAAGGAGTGTAATGACGATATCTCACCAGTAGGTGACGCATGGGGACTCTGAGCTGCCGTTGCTCAGCCGTTTCTCATAAGCTGAGAGAAACTGGAGCAACACAGACTGCGTCTCCCTGTGCTCATTTACTTGTTGTTTTTCCAGGTGAGAATAACCTTCAAGTTCATTGTAACCAAGTACTTTCGTCATTCAATACTGTTTGCAAAATGCTTAGAGATATGTGTCAATGTGTGAAAATATATTAGAAGAGTTTGTTTGAATAAGTAGCCAAAAGGCTGTAATGCTAGTTGGTTAGCACTGACAGTTGAGCGGCAGTTGAGCAGGCTAGTTAGGTGCAACCACTGAATTACTAATGGTAATCACTTGTAAAGTAAGTAGGGATGTATATATATGTATATATATATTCCCTGGTATGAGTATTGTACTGTTATCAGGCTGTGTGGTTTATTTATGTTCTAAACACAGTGTTGGGAAGGTTAAACTGTGATTTAATGCATTCATTTAAAGTAGTTTCAATTCAAAGATAGTTATGCCAGTTTACAATAATTGTAACATACATGCCCATGAAATATGTCACTGTGTGTGAATAAATATGCATATAAAGTGCAGTGAATTGAAGGTACATGTTGCCTGAGGGAATTGTGACAAAATATGATGTTGATGGGATTATTCCTGTTTAAAGGAACGTTAATGTTGATGTTTATGTCTATGATGGAAAATGTCTACATAGATTATATATACAGTAAATTACTGAACTATAAATTGGGCTGTATTGACAATTAAATGAGCTGGTTTGTTCAATAAATAAGCTGAGAGAAACTGGAGCAACACAGACTGCGTCTCCCTGTGCTCATTTACTTGTTGTTTTTCCAGCATCATCTGCTGCTAACGGGTCCGGGATTCTGACACCCGTTACAGTTGTGGGGGCTCGTCCGGGATCCTACTCCCTGCCAGACTGGGACGTGGTTCCAGTGATACAGATGCTGTGGACCTCATACATTCCATCGTCCATCTCACCAGATGAGGAAGGCGTCGTACCCTGTCCACCGGTGAAGGAAGAGACAAAGAGGAAAAGGGCTCCAGGACTTTGAATAGTGTAGCCAACTACTGGGAAGAAGGAACAGCTATGGCAGATGGTGAGAGGAAAAGCTTGGTGTGGTCCATCAAGAAGGACTTGCTCAACCTACCTGCAGATGAACTGTTCCAGATTGCCAGGTCAGTGGGTCTAGTTTCGGAGGTGGAGCCACTTCGTCTTGAGTCTACAGATGAAGAGGATTGCTATGAGTACATCACCAGTTTTATGAGCAGTAAGACTTTGCTAGAGTCTGAGGACACTGGCATGGCTCATTTGTTGGAGCTAAGGGACCTTGTGGATGCAGCCCTTCATGGTCATGCATCACAACCACCTAAAAAGTCACAGATTAAGTTGCAGAGTACAGAGATTAGAGACAAATTAAGCACACCTCTGGTTCATGAGGGCCTGATCTCATTAAGAGATCTCTCCTACCTTCATCGTAGAGAGTTTAAAATACAGGGAGGCCAAATTGGAGACCAGGGGTCAGACATTAACTACAACAATATTTGTCGCCAGATTGATGAAGGATTAAGAGATCAGTTCAGTGACACAGAAATTGTGAGGGCAGTCCTCAGAGTTATCAAACCTGGAAATTTTAAGGAGATGTTAATGAATAAGGACGATTTGACTGTGGAAGAACTTAAAGCCTTTCTACACTCCCATCTTGGTGAGCAAAGCAGCACAGAGTTTTTTCAGGAGCTCATGTGTACCAAACAAAAGGACAATGAAACACCCCAACAATTCCTGTACAGAACCATTGGGCTTAAGCAAAAGATCTTATTGGCTTCAAAACATGCCGACACAGAAGTTAAGTATAGCCCAAGCACAGTTCAAGACATTTTCATTCATACTGTGTACCAAGGCCTTGGGCACAAGCACGATGATGTTCGCAGAGAACTTAAACCCCTTCTAGCTAACCCTGATGTAACTGACGAAGCAATACTACAGCAGATGATGAAAATCATGAGTGATGAGAATGAAAGACAGAGACGTTTGGGGTCAGCTCCTCGCCAGAGACACACAAACTTACACAGTGCTCAGGTTGAGGCAAATGCCATCCAATATCCAAGTGCAAAAGAGGGTCCAAGCAGAACATCACAAGCTGATGGGGTCCAACAACTAAAAGAAAAAGTTGAAAAACTCACCACGCTTGTTGAGTCATTACAAAAATTAACTCAAGAACAAGCATCTGAAAAAAATAATCAGCCACCAAGACACAGCAGGGACAAGCAAAAAGGAAGACGGTATAGCTGCGTTAAGTGTTTTGAACAAAACTGTCCTGACTGTACCCATTGTTTTCATTGTGGTGAGGAAGGTCACAGAGCAGTTGGCTGCCTCCAGAAACCGACACGCCAGGGAAACTGGAGCCGGTCCCTGCCGGGGGACAGACAGTGACCGGGCCCCAGCAGTCCCTACATGCAACAGGCCAGATTGGTGAGTCTGAACAGCAACATGTTGTACCCATCCATGTAACCACACAAGACCAGGGAACAAAACACCACAGACACAGACAGTCAACCCACTTGACAAGTAAAACCAGCCATACCTCACCAAACAGCAAAAGTGACTGTCTAGCCAAGCTCATTGGGAGAAAAGCTTTAACCCAGTGTAGTTTAAATGGTCTTGCTGTCACTGCTTTACTAGACACAGGTGCCCAGGTGAGCATGATTGATAAAAGCTGGAAAGACAAATACTTACCAGAAATTACTATCAAGCCACTCAGTGAAATCCTGGATGATGAAGATAACCTAAAAATCTGTGCCATAGATGGGGGTGTTATCCCATTTGAAGGCTGGCTACCCATTACTGTTAATTTGATGGGAAACACAAATCCTGATCTGTCTATTAATGTCCCTTTCCTTGTCAGTAGTCTTGTCTTGGAAAGACCATTGCTAGGATTCAATGTTTTGGAGGCAATGATACAAGAGCAACCTCAGAACCTAGCTCCAACACTCACCAGCCTGGTGTGTAATGCCATTTCCATTCCAGTGGAGAAAGCCGAACTCCTGGTGAATTTTATCCAGACAGACAAGCTGACCGTGCAGTGGGGACAACTACGGACAGGCAAACGAGAGACAGTCATTCCAGCTGGTCAAGTGGCCTGGGTCAAATGTCAGGTTCCATTTGACACCATTTTCCCTGACTCTGTTGTACTGTTTGAGCCTGATGATGACAGTATACCCTTAGCCGAACTAGATATTGGAGCAGGTGTTTTAGTGGTCCACAATCCGGATAGACCCTATGTGGCTGTACCTGTTGGAAATAATACAAGACATACAATCACTGTCCCAAGAAAAACTGTTCTTGGCAACATTCACGACATTGATAAGGTGATCTCGGCAAGTCCAACTGAAGCACCAAACCCAGTGGTGACTGTTAACAGTGCTACCCCAGCACCCACCAATCTCAGTCAGCCTTCATGGCAACCCCCTGTAGACCTCAGCCATCTAGATGAGGCTCAGAGGTCAGTGGTGAATAAGATGCTTTGTGAAGAAGCTGGAGCTTTTGCACGGGACAGCCATGATATTGGATGTATACCTAGTCTACAAATGTCGATCACACTCCAAGATCAGATTCCTGTAAGAGCCGCCTACTCTTCTGTTCCAAAACCTCTCTTTAGAGAAGTGAAAGAGTATATACAGGACCTGTTACTTAAAGGCTGGATAGTCAAATCCAAGTCCCCGTACTCTGCACCGGTTGTGTGTGTTCGAAAGAAAGACGGCAGCCTGCGGCTATGTATTGATTATCGCCTCTTAAACAAAAAGACGGTACCTGATCGACACCCACTACCCAGAATAAAGGACTTGACCGACACCCTTGGAGGAAATGCATGGTTTAGTATTCTAGACCAGGGCAAAGCCTATCACCAAGGTTTTGTTGCAGAGAAGTCGCGCCAATTCACCGCCTTTACCACCCCGTGGGGACTCTATGAGTGGGTTCGAATCCCATTTGGGCTTTCGAACGCCCCTGCAACATTTCAGCGGAGTATGGAGGAAATGTTAGGACCACTTCGAGATGAGTGCTGCATTCCATATCTAGATGATGTACTTTGCTATTCCAAGTCATTTATGGAACATGTTGAAGCACTCCGCCAGGTCCTACAGGCCCTCCAACGTCATGGAGTGAAACTGAGAGCTGAAAAATGTGAACTGTTCAAGTCAGAAGTTCGATATGTGGGTCGTCTTGTGTCTGCCGAAGGGGTCAAAGTAGATCCCCATGATTTGGAAGCGATCCACACATTGACTAAAAAGCAACCAACGACAGTCGGAGAGGTTAGGAGATTGGCTGGATTTCTTGGCTATTACCGCTCATATATCCAGGATTTTTCCCGGATTGCTAAACCGATCTATGAGCTGCTCCAGAATAAATCAGGTACAGCTCAGACTTCAGCCCGGAGTGGGAAGGCCAAACAACCCCAACTATCTTCCAGAGCGCCAGTTAACTGGACCACCAAACACCAGGAAGCTCTTGAACAGCTAATTAGTGTCCTAACAAATCCACCTGTTCTGGCATATCCGGATTTTAGTCTACCATTTGTCCTGCATACCGATGCATCAGACCAGGGGTTGGGAGCCATTTTGTACCAACAGCAGAATGAGAAACTGAGAGTGATTGGGTACGGTTCCAGGACACTTACACCAGCCGAACGCAATTACCATCTGCACAGTGGGAAACTCGAGTTTCTTGCATTGAAATGGGCCGTGTGTGAGAAATTCCGTGATTACCTGTACTATGCCCCTCACTTTACGGTGTACACAGACAACAACCCGTTGACCTACATTTTAAGTACAGCCAAACTTAATGCAGTTGGTCATAGGTGGGTGGGTGAACTCTCAGATTTTCGGTTCGACATTAGATACCGGCCTGGGAAGTCTAATATAGATGCTGATACACTGTCTCGTTTTCCTCTTGATATGGAGACGTATGGGAAGACTTGCACTGAGGATTTCCCAGATGAGGCGGTGTGTGCAACATGGGATGGGAGTCAAGCAGCTTGGCGCAAAGATGTAGCATGGGTGGCAGCACTCATTACTTCTTCCAAAGGTTCTGACCAACAACCCCATTCTGATCTCCCGACCATAAGCCATGAGGATCTTGTCAAGGCACAAAAAGAGGATTCAGCCATAGGCCAGGTCAGAGAAATGAAAGCATCCAACATTACGTTAACAGAGGGAATACGTAAAACAGTTGGCAGAGACACTCAGAAATTGCTGCATGAATGGAGTAAACTCCGTTTGGAAAACAACCTCCTTTACAGATTCGCTGGAGAGAAAAAACAACTTGTCCTTCCTACCAAGTATCGACCATTAGCCCTGAAACATCTGCACAATGAGATGAGCCACGTGGGCACAGAGAAAGTGCTTCATTTGGCAAGGGACAGGTTTTACTGGCCCTTCATGGCTAAAGAAATTGAAGAATATGTCACTCAAAAGTGTTTGTGCATCAAAGCCAAGAAACCTGTCACATATGACCGGGCACCTATGTGCAGTATCACTTCCAGTTTCCCTCTAGAGCTGGTGTGTATTGATTATCTGCATTTAGAAGCCAGCGTGGGAGGGTTTGAATATATATTAGTAGTGGTTGATCATTTTACAAGATTTGCTCAGGCATATCCTACAAGAAATAAAAGTGGAAAGACAGCTGCTGAGCTAATGTTCAATGACTTCATTCCTCGATTTGGATATCCATCAAAGTTGCATCATGACCAGGGCCGTGAATTTGAAAATAAGTTGTTCCAAACTTTGCAGTTGTTATCTGGGGTGAGCCACTCACGAACAACACCATATCATCCCCAAGGGAATCCAGTCGAGAGGCTAAATCGCACCATCCTCCAGATGTTACGGACCTTGACTGATAGTGAAAAGCTGCGGTGGAAGGATCACCTCCCGCATGTTGTACATGCGTACAATTGCACACGCCACGAGTCAACAGGCTACTCACCTTTTTTCCTTCTTTATGGCCGTCACCCACACCTCCCAGTTGACTTGTTGTTTGGATTGGCTGGAGACAAGGAGTCGGAAACACCTAAAGGATATGCAGAGAAATGGGCAGAGCGGATGTCACAAGCTTACCGGATTGCCAGTGAAAGCAGCACCAAGGCTAGTGCAAAGGGGAAAGTGACATACGACAGGAAGGCAAAAGGAGTAACTCTGCACCCAGGAGACAGAGTTTTGGTCCGGAACTTCAGTGAACGTGGGGGACCGGGCAAATTACGGACTTACTGGGAGAAAGCTGTTTACTTAGTTAAAAGACAGCTAGCGGACAGCCCAGTGTATGTTGTCTGCCCTGAATCAGGAGACCAGAGTAAGACCAGGACGTTGCATCGCAACCTCCTTATGCTGGTAAACGACCTACCTGTGGAAGAGACACTGCACCAAACAAAGTTGGTTCCTGCCAGAAAACAGACCCACAAACAAAGGCAAGGAAAGGACACAAGAACAGAGAGGGAAGAGATTAATGGTGAAACATCTGATTCAGATGATAATTTCCCCTCAGGATACTGGCTTAGGGTACCAGCACAAAGAACTGAGCAAAGGTTTCCATACGAGACATCTCTGTTGCCTCAGACAACTTTGTCTCAAACTTCTGGGAGAACCTCTGAAACAGTTGGGGATGAAAATCAGACACCTACTGAATATTCACCAGAAGCCATCTTGGAATCTCTAAACGATGCACCTGAGCAAGACATGGACGCAACCATACCTGTCTCGCCCAGACCTGTGGAAGAGGAGGAGATCAACCGATCCGTAGGACCAGAGCCTGAAAATCAATTCATGATCCCTCCTACTGAACTTGATCAGACAGAGGTCAGGAGGTCAACACGCAATAAAAGGCCCAGGCACTTCCTCACGTATGACTCATTGGGGGAGCCATCAGTACAGTCACATGCAAATCTGAATGCAGTTTTTGTTCACCCAATGCAATATTCATATTTACCTAGTTCTTCACTGAGTGTGCAGTACCCAAATTCTTTTTTGTGTACTCAACTTCCATGGCAACATCATATTTACCACACACCATTTGTGAGCATTCCACCCAGATTGCTATGCGGTTGAGAAGGTTTAGTTGGTGAAATTGGGTTTAAGGACAATCTGTTTAAAGTTTTTTTTTATGTCAGAGCCATTTTTTTATTTTTGCCGGGAGTGTGTGATGCCCACTGGTGTGTGCTCACAAAAGTGAAAAACAAACAAACATGCATTTCTTTAAATGTTTAAATGTTTATGGGGTTATGATATTTTATTTGTTGTTAAAAGGAGTGTAATGACGATATCTCACCAGTAGGTGACGCATGGGGACTCTGAGCTGCCGTTGCTCAGCCGTTTCTCATAAGCTGAGAGAAACTGGAGCAACACAGACTGCGTCTCCCTGTGCTCATTTACTTGTTGTTTTTCCAGGTGAGAATAACCTTCAAGTTCATTGTAACCAAGTACTTTCGTCATTCAATACTGTTTGCAAAATGCTTAGAGATATGTGTCAATGTGTGAAAATATATTAGAAGAGTTTGTTTTGAATAAGTAGCCAAAAGGCTGTAATGCTAGTTGGTTAGCACTGACAGTTGAGCGGCAGTTGAGCAGGCTAGTTAGGTGCAACCACTGAATTACTAATGGTAATCACTTGTAAAGTAAGTAGGGATGTATATATATGTATATATATATTCCCTGGTATGAGTATTGTACTGTTATCAGGCTGTGTGGTTTATTTATGTTCTAAACACAGTGTTGGGAAGGTTAAACTGTGATTTAATGCATTCATTTAAAGTAGTTTGAATTCAAAGATAGTTATGCCAGTTTACAATAATTGTAACATACATGCCCATGAAATATGTCACTGTGTGTGAATAAATATGCATATAAAGTGCAGTGAATTGAAGGTACATGTTGCCTGAGGGAATTGTGACAAAATATGATGTTGATGGGATTATTCCTGTTTAAAGGAACGTTAATGTTGATGTTTATGTCTATGATGGAAAATGTCTACATAGATTATATATACAGTAAATTACTGAACTATAAATTGGGCTGTATTGACAATTAAATGAGCTGGTTTGTTCAATAAATAAGCTGAGAGAAACTGGAGCAACACAGACTGCGTCTCCCTGTGCTCATTTACTTGTTGTTTTTCCAGCATCATCTGCTGCTAACGGGTCCGGGATTCTGACACCCGTTACATTTTGTTACAAGAATAACTGACTACAAAACAGCATACAGGAGCAATTGACTAGACAGCCATAGTACAGGCCACATGCCAGAATATATGAATGAATGAGAGACTATGAATCCCATGAAAAATAAGTGTACCGGTAATTGTATTCTATTTAATAGAATAATAATATATTATTATTAATATATCCTATGTTATTGTTATAATATAAATAAATATATACATAAATGTTATAGCAGATGGCCGCTTGTCCTGAGCCTAGTTCTGCTAGAGTTTTCTTCCTCATGAGGGAGTTTTTTCTTTCCACTGTCGCCTTCATGCTTGCTCAAGATGAGAGTTATGTGATGGAGTTAAATTCAAAACAGTCTGCTCCTCACATAAATATTGTCAAATTATTTTGTATATACAGTATGAATGTTTCTGTTCAGTGCCCTGAGACAACTTCTGTTGTGACTTGGAGCTATATAAATAAACTGAATTGAAAATTTAATTATAAGTAAAATACTCAAGTTATGTTATAATTATATTAATATAAATAATCAGAAATAATAAATTAAACTTTTTAATTCATAATTATTTAATATAATTATTATATAAACTTATATATATTATATAAACAGAACCAATTTTATTCCTCTCTCCCTCCATCATCTGGTGTATTTGTGTGCTGAACTGTAATGACTTGAAAAAAAAAATTTGTTAAAGCAAGACAATGATAAAAAACATGCTACATGTATATGCTTTTTTTCCCCTAAATAAACAAACACACAACCAATCAATCAGGTAAGAGATGGCTTCACTTCATGTGTCACGGCTCATCTCAACCTATCAGAAAGCAGCATACTGAGAGAAACGTCAGAGAGCCCACCCAAAGTTAGTTTGAGAGTACACTCGTTAAAATGAATAAATCCTTCATAATTAAACAATATTAAAATGAGAACTCCCCCAAAATAACATTCTAAGACATAAATAAACCAGTCTAAGTAATTTAATGACAGTAAAACTTGCACGTTTGTTTAGATAGGAATTGTTCTCCGGACGTGGAGGGATGTTTTTTTTTTTTTTCCGGAGGTGGAGGGAGCTGCTGACAACCCGTTTCAGATCGACGTCACTCACAACTGGCGGAGGTCCAAAATGGGGGTGCGGAAGCTCAGATCGGCATAAAACTTTGCCAAAATGATATTTAATAAATAAACTACAGCTATAAAACGTTTTTACTCACCTATGAAGTTACGCTGGTAGTGAATTTTGCATGTGAAACCCAAGGTGAACTTTGAAAATCGAGCACGTTTTGAATTTTGAGCAGATTTTTTCAGACACAATTCAGATCGTTTTGACAGGTCTCCAAAATCAAAATGTAAACCTTTCCATTCGATTTCATACAGAGTTAGACACCCTGATGTGCATTTTGCAAATGCTAGGAATTGCGGGTTTTAAAAACTGTGACGTCATCAAGCTAGGCTGCGGTCAGCAGCGTTTAGAGTGGATGTCCAAGTGCCTACAAATTGGACAAATTGTTACAAGTTGATTTGTGCAACTAAATAATCTTGAATTTATTGGCTTCAGTGACTATGTAAAATATGCTCGTGAAGATGTAAAATATATTTAAAAGGACCAGAACAAACACAAAAGGTGGATCAAACTAGCTAATTAGGTGAGTCGGCCATTTTGAATCAAACTAGCTAATTAGGTGAGTCGGCCATTTTGAATCAAACTAGCTAATTAGGTGAGATGGCCGCCATAGCTACTTTCAAATGGCTTAAACTCGGCCATCTTTATACATAGAGAGCTGAAATTTGGTGAGGTTGTAGCTGAAATAAGATGATTTTTGGCAGAAATAAGATGTAATGTCCTTCTTTCTCTTCATTTTGAACTACAGTATAGACAAACATGCATGGAGAGGAAAATACAACACTTCAGCAACTATGAATAGTTTTACATAAGTTAGCTTGGTTGTGTGTTGTGGTAAGTTAACTAGCGTTAGCTAGAAGCATAATTAGCTTGGTTGTGTGTTGTGGTAAGTTAACTAGCATTAGCTAGAAGCATAAGTTAGCTTGGTTGTGTGTTGTGGTAAGTTAACTAGCGTTAGCTAGAAGCATAAGTTATCTTGGTTGTGTGTTGTGGTAAGTTAACTAGCGTTAGCTAGAAGCATAAGTTAGCTTGGTTGTGTGTTGTGGTAAGTTAACTAGCGTTAGCTAGAAGCATAAGTTAGCTTGGTTGTGTGTTGTGGTAAGTTAACTAGCGTTAGCTAGAAGCATAAGTTAGCTTGGTTGTGTGTTGTGGTAAGTTAACTAGCGTTAGCTAGAAGCATAAGTTAGCTTGGTTGTGTGTTGTGGTAAGTTAACAAGCGTTAGCTAGAAGCTTGCAACATAAACGCCTGGTCTGATAGGCTGCTATTATAATTCATAGCCAACATCATTTCTTGACCAGAATTGTTATCTTGTATTGTTCGTAGTGGTAATCGTGGATGACGGTCGGTAACTTCCTGCTCTTCTTTTTAAATGGATATCTGCCGTTCGCAGTGGTGCAACGCACTAAAAGGTCCGACTAGAATGTTGTGCCATGAGCATTGGTTCCGCTTCTTGCTCGGAGGTTGGCCCATAGGTAGGGCCAGGCTCCGTGTTACAGGGGCACCGGCCCTTGTTGGCCCCACCCCAGAACCGCCACTGTGAAACGGACCCAAAGATGTTTGTAGTTTAATAGAGGTAGATGGTTCCAGGCTTGGGTTTCACAGAGGCAAGAGACTCAACAAAACAGGAGTTTCCACAGAAACTAGAAGAGCAGGCTTACCCCAAAAATACACTACACGCGTTCCAGCTCCGCCCCGCTCCGGTCCGACCTCCGCAGCAAATACGCACCCTTTATAATCAATGAGATAAAGTACACTGGCTCCGCACGGCGGCGGTGAGCTGCGGCGAGCGGACGGCAGTCCGTCAAAATTAGAAATTTTTCTATTTCTGCCGGATGACGGAGCTGTGCCGGAGTCAACTTTTGAAGATTACGTCGCACCAACAGGAAAAGGAACGAGCACAACTTCCGTATTTACAAAATAAAATCACCACGGGCGGACTAATCCTAGCTCTATACGGATTTATTTGTACAAAAATGCTGTCAAACTATCATTTATGACTATTCTATGACTAAACTATTATATTTATGACTATGACTACACCTAATAACGCAAAACAAGAAATAAATAAATAAAAAAGTATTTTATTCTGAAATGTAAACATCACTTCCTGTTGCTCAAACCATGTCCTGTCGCTTATTTACGAGAGAAGATCAAGGCAGCCTTTTACTGTTGTTCTCCTTCTTCCACCGAATTAATTGTTTTGTTCTGACTTCATTATTTATCACTTGATTTATCGCGCAATCTCACAATTCCCGCGCATGCGTCTTGGAGCGGCGCATCCACTCGGACCTGAGCTGAGCGGAGGCAGTGGACTTTGGACTCGCTCAGCTGCGACCTGCGGAGCGGAGCGGACACGGACCGCGTGTAGTGTATTTTTGGGGTTACCTTGCAGGAGCTGCAAGGATCAGGGTTAGCAGCAACACACACAGGATCTCCACACGGTTTAGATAATAAAAGCTGGGTCCACTCAGTCGTTTTCACTGGTGGTCATAATGTTATGACTGACTAGTCGGCAAATCCTGCTTTGTTTCCAGTGGTGTGAACAAAATGTGTTCTGATTCAATAAAGTGAAAAATAGAAACATATGTTAAAAAGCAATGCTATTAAAAATATAAAATATATATTTCTAAATCCATTTATTGATTTTTGACATTTCTGTCGCTCTAAAATAAGATTAGTCCTGCAGAGACCCAGCTTACTGCAATTGAAGTTCCCTATTTTTAGTTTCTTTTAATATTACTTCCTCTTTGTTTTCTGGCCAGAGGCCACACAGTTGATTAAAAATAATAATGCAACATTCCCCATCTGCGTCTATTAATATCGCGCAACCTTTTGTGTTTGTTCTGGTCCTTTTAAATATATTTTACATCTTCACGAGCATATTTTACATAGTCACTGAAGCCAATAAATTCAAGATTATTTAGTTGCACAAATCAACTTGTAACAATTTGTCCAAAAAGTTCACAGTTGGATTAATTCCTTCATAACAGTTTAAAGTTTTGTTTTTCACAATTTGTAACCATTTTTGAGGGACTAGTGAAACTGGCTAATTAATCATATACGTACTGTAATGTGATAGTTCATACCGTGTGGTTCTGGTTGTAAACATTTAATATTGTATTGTTCTCTGAATAAGCTGTTTGGAAAAACAGAGTCGAGGTTGATCGGCTAATGATTAGTCAGAACGAGGCCAAGTGTTTTACTGCTGCCCATAAATAACTACTTTGTACAATCTCAAAAATATCATGGAGGTTTGTGTCCACTCTCCAAATGTAAATTTTGAACCTACTAGTTTTCTATTAAACAAATACTGGCAGACGTAAAAAGGTATTTTCAAGTCATACTGGAAGTGCTACAGCTAGCTGAACTTGCAAATAATTATAAATTCCATGTAAATAATGTAATGTAAAATTGAGAATGATGTAAACATCTATAAATAAAAAATTTTTTCATACGTTAAATTCAATTAAACTTGCAGGAAATAATAATTAGATGCATCTATTTCTTTCTGTGCTCCGGTGAAGACAGACGTGTCTTCCTGTGCTCCATCGAGGACCCTCTTGCCTCGATGGAAACAAATGGGATTCATGTGTAAAGGATTTTAGGGGGGGTCAGTATTAAGCTGACCTCTTTATCCTTAATTAATTACTTATTCAGATTGAATAGTAATTTCACGGATTCTTTTCTTTTTCAGTTTACCCAATATTTCTGTGATCTTTATGATGGATAAATAAATAAAGCCATTAAGTGACAGAGACGTTAACTTAGTTGGTATGTCAAAGACACTACCATTTATTTAAAATAAATCAACTAAATTAACACCATTACACTTGATTGACATGATTTCACTTTCTTGTAATTTAACACGTCAGCACATTTAAATTGTAACACAACAGACAAAAATACAGAATGTCATTATACGTCTGAGGGCTCTTTAGCTTAAATATAGTTTCCAGCTTAGAAATGGAGATAAAAAGAAATAGGAGGAATAAAAGAGGTTAGAGAGATTTAAGAGGGAAGTTTATCTTGCATTTATAAAACCAGATGACACTCTTCCATACGCGTCCAGCTAAGATATCATCACACCTCCAGTAAGCAAACAGCTGCTCCTTTACCTTAAGACGTCCGCCTCGGTTCTGGTAAAGAGCTGTGATCAGCCTTGGACTGACGAGTCGTCGGTCCCGCAAGTCCAAGCTGGACTCCACACGTGTTTACCTTGTCAGTGTCGGTGATATTTGCTTTCGTCGGCAGAAGCCGTGGCAGTCGTGGTTTTTTGGCTCAAGATAACTTTTTCCAGAAAGGAATTTACTTCAAAGTTCTGAGCTTGTACGCTCGGTTCAAGTGGACTCATAACAAACATGTTATCAGCCTTTACTGAAGACGAAGGTCGTTAGCTCTTGACCAAACGTCCCACAGCTTGAAGAGAAAGTTCACATCCCTCTTCCTCTCAGGAACTAACTGTTTTAGGAAAACTTAGACCCTTAGTAGAAGATCTGAGATGAGAGGAGTTGTCACTTTTTGATTGGTCCAACAGAACCAGTCGAGGAGTTCACTTGTTGTTATCAAGATTCAAGGTGAAATTCAAAGCAGAGAGAAATTGTTTAGGAAAGACAGATAGTGCTGGAGCCGTTCTCATGAAACAACGGATTAACTGTCTTCTTCATTTCTAAACAAAACGGCCGGGTCTCTCTGACCCGATTCTTCAACTTTCACACAGCAGTGGACACAGTGATGTGCAGAAGTGACACAGTTTAACTTTACAGAATAACACAGCTTAAAAGCACACATCATGAAAATGACAAAATGTTATTCTTTTGATTACATTAGAATAAAATTAAAGAAGCCAATAGTCTCTTTTGGTGACTATGTTCTCAGATTACAACTAATGGAATAATTTGTAGTAAATGTCTTGCTTTACTGAGAGGTCAGTAAAGGTCATCTCTGGAACAGTTCAAGTACACAGGTGTATCAGAGCGGGCACGGTCATGCCCACTACACATGACGACAACTGGATTTTGCGGTTTGGGTTGGTGAAATCAGGATTGTCTACAAATTTGTGTGGATGTGTTGAAGCTTGGCAACACTCAGACTGAATTATGTGGAGCTGCGTCAGCGAGCTGGAGCAGGCTGTAATTAGGACTGTGAACTTTCTGGCAGCACCCATGAATGGCTGGGAATATTCTTGGAGAAAGCTGTAAGCTCGACTTTCAGTGTAAGAAATCAATTCGGCTGTTTGGAGTCACCATCAGAGAAATGTACCAGCAAGACTTTTAAAGGCAGAAACAGCAATTTATGAGTTTTGCCTGACCCAAACTGTGGCCTTGATGGCGGACTTATCTCAACTCCTCCTGGCATGTTTAGGAAAAACAAAGATGCTCTGTCTGTCTCTCCACCCACCCCTTCCCCAAGGCCGTGGACATGTGACATAACCTCAACCGAGCTGATGATAAATAACTCCTCTTATCTGGACAATGGCTAAGGTGGGGCTCTGGACTATGCTACGAACTTCCCTTTAAAATTCAATGTCTTCACAGGTCTATATGTACATGTATCACATCTATTTATGTTGCTATGCTGTGGTAGGTTTTTTGATTCCTCAAACCTTGCACTGTCTAGGACAAGGTGTGAGATCTTTTTTTATACCGTCTCTCCTTATGTTTTCTTCCCGTTTTCGGTCTAAGCAAAAATATTATTCTGAAGAAGAAAAATAAGGCAGCACTAATTAGCACCAGCTTTGTGCACTACGTCCATCTTTCGGATGACTGTACGTACATGTCCTCGTTGTATCTCAGTGCAATGATAACAAAGCTTATTCTGATTCCGATTCTCTTTGATTGATCAGAAGCAAGCCTAATTCAAGATGGCCTCTGCAACCCAGATAAAACACAAACAAAGCTATATTCCTTGTAATTTGTCAGATATTGTGCTAAAATTTGTGGGGTGGTAGTAGCTGAGCGTCATTCACAACATGTTCTCCAAGGACTACTCATTGCAAGATCTTTGCCTGAAATTGTAGCATTGACCTTTGGAGTCAATCATGTTTGTCTGTCAGTAAAATATCTCATAAACCACTAGATTAATTTTAATGATGTTTGGGCTGCTGTTTAATTTACTGTATTGTTTTACATTATTAGTATTTAGCATATATCTTACAAAGTAGATCTATCAGCGTATTGTTTAATGTTCGTTTAGCCTATATCTTAGTGTATATCTCACATCCTGTTTCTTTTTACACTTTACATTTTTGCTATGGTTGGATGTAACTGGGACTCTGAGTACACATGTTTTTCCACCTCTTGTACCACATGTGATGCAAATGAAAATTAAAGATACTTAAACTTGAACTTGAAAAACTATTAATTTGATATAAATCTACTGCTCATTTTTTTTATTAACTCAATTCAAGATGGTCAACACAGCTTATTAACATTAGCCAACACAAAAAATGATTCTGACTCATTTTTACAGATATTTAGCTCAAATTTGAGATGGTAGTATCTGAGATTAACATCCCATACTCAAAGTGTGACAACGTGCAAAATTGCACAACTATTCAAGATTGATATAAAAAATTAAGATCCTTTAAGAATATTAACTTTCTGTTATATACTTATTATTGCAAAAACTTGTTAAATAAGTCAGAATTAAACTTTTGTTTTGAAAACTTGGGTCATTCAAAGAGGTATCTACAACAGGTAAGATATTAATTTTTAAACAGAACCCCACTTCTAAAGATGCAAGCCATCACTTTAATACAGAAACGGGTGCAACACCTTCAGTTTGAGGTCCTTTCTCTGAACCAGTTCTTACAGCTCAATTGTGTCTACAGGAGCCCCAGGTTGCGATGGCTAAATGTTGTAAAACTGTGTAACCCACCAAACAAAAAAAGCAATGTCATGGAGTCCGTGTTCATGGTCCTTTAAATAGTTTCTGCTGATAATTCATGTTTGATAAGAATTTCTTCTTGTGCGTGTCTGTGACATGCTACTGTTCCTGCAAAGATTGTGAATTTGAACACTTTCCTCCAACACTGAATAAACAGTGAGATTCTGTGGAGTTGAACAGCCTGTTTCAGTTTGTGAACTTTTTTTTTTTTTTTAAATTTGAACACTTTAATGTGGACAGTCATCAAAGAAAACAGAAAAAACATAATTCAAAATCTAGAAAAATGATACCGTACATATAAATTACCGCCTCACATTACACTGACAGAGCTGAGTCTCACTCTCAGCAGCAGCAAAGCAACAGCAGTGAAACTTACTCCCAGGGTTAAACTAGTCTTGAGTGTTGTCGTGGCATGTCTTTGAAGGCAGAACAGACAAGTACAGAAAAGACACTGTGTTCAGGGACAGGACCACAGCTGCTCTATTTAACATGCCAAGGTTATCTAGTGACAAGAGACAAACCTGAAGGAAATAAAAACAAGCTTCTGAGAAATACAATGCCGCTTATCTTTAAAAAAAAAAGAAATAAGCTTAATCTCTCAAGTATAATGACACCATTAGGCATGAAGCATGAAGAGATGTGAATAACAAATGTAAAGCAAAGGATGACACAGCTGTGTTTTCATAGAAGCTGAGGGAGCGGGGACAGGGTAAGAATACAATAGATATAAAATAGAAATGGGCAGGATTAAGAAAAAGTGCTGATTAAAACACACACAGATGTACAAAAATCTACAGCAGGTCACAGAGCTGGAGGTTCATATCCCAATTTTTGGCTGTGTGCATTTTCTCACAAAGAACTACCATACACCTTCTTGATTTCCACTGGAGGACTTCCTTATGGAAATTCATTTCAGCAGGTTTATGTCTACAAAGGTCTTCCTAACACTGCCATGTATAGCAAATATAAGGCAATACTGTACATGATTGATGGTAAATGTTGACTTTTTCTGTTGCATTTCTGTCACTGTATGTATTTACTTATGAATGAATTTACCACGAGCTGAGCATCAAGGAATTACTGAATTAAAGTTGTAAGATGTCACAGTTAGTATTTATTTTTAAAAAATTGTTAAGGACTTGGTTTATTTATTTATTTATTGCATATGGTTTCATATTTTAGGGATTTCATACCATTGTTTGTCCATCATTTCGTAAAATATCTCATGAAACACATGGATTTCAATGAAACTTTCAGAAAGTAATCAATAGGTGTCCATAACACATTACCTTTTTGAGTCATTCCAATTCAAAATGGGTGCCACAGCTAACTGAGCATTAGAAACTCAACATTCACAACAACGCACACAATTGTACGGACTTATTCTTTCTCTTTTAGCTTTTCCCTCTTCAGGTGTTGCCACAGCGAGTCATCCTCCTCCATCTCACTCTGTCCTCTGCATCCTCTGTCCTCACTCCAACTACAAATGTACCTCCATGTCCCAACTGCATCCATGGATCTCCTCTTTGTCTTTTTCCTGGCAGCTGCATTTCTAACATCCTTCTACCAATATACCCACTGTCCCTCCTCTGGACATGTCCAAACCATCTCAGTCTGGCCTCCCTAACTTTATCTCCCAGTTGTTCAACATGTGCTGTACCTCTGATGATCTCATTCCTGATCTTATCCATCCTTGTCACTCCTAAGGAGAACCTCAGCATCTTCATTTCTGCTACTTCCAGTTCTTTCTCCTGTCTTTTTGTCAATGACACTGTCTCCAGACCATACAACATAGCTGGTCTCACCACTGTCTTGTAAACTTTTCCTTTGACCTTTGCTGACACCCTTTTGTTGCAAATCACTCCTGAAACTTTTCTCCATCCACTCCATCCTGCCTGGATCACTTTTTCACCTCTTTACCCCAGTCCCCATTTTCCTGGACAGTGCACCCCAAGTACTTGAAGTCCTGCACCTTTGTGACCTCTGCTTCTTGTATCCTCACTGTTATACTGACCTCCCTCTCATTCACGTACATGTACTCTGTCTTACTACGGCGACACAATTTTCCAGACATTGAGCTAGACCTGGTATGGTAGTAGCATAGCTGAGAGTCATTCCTAGTGCATGCTTTAAACTCTGACCATTTAGAAAAAAATCTTTGCTCAAACATTTAGCAATAACTGTTGATATCAACCCTGTTTGTCACTTCATAAAACATCCCATATGAATTTTAATTTAAACAACTTCAAAAAGTACTCATTCAAGATGATCGCCACAGCTAACTGATATTAGGTAACACAAAAGTAGCTCTAACATACATAGTCATTTTTACAGGTATTGAGAAAAACTTTCATGTATCATTCACAACACGTACTCTGAGTGTGACAAGCTTTTAGTTCTGGTCTTTGTGTCTGCTTATTGAATTATTATTGCCTCCTTGGTCTCTTCCATAGTCTTTGTTTTTAGTTTCCTACATACGGTAACACCTTTTTTCCATAAGTAATTAGCACACCTGTTGTCAATAAGTAAAAACTCGCATCCTCTTTAGCTTGCTCTGTTCTTCAACAGCTTACCTGTTAAACTGCACACATCTTGCCTTTTTGTGTGTTTAATCTTTGCCTTAGTTAACTGATTAAAAGTCTTTGTCTTGAGTTCGCCTCCTACATGCCCGCATTTCCCTCCTGCCTCTACCTACAATGCATCCAACTGGCACAATTAAAGTTCCTGTGTGGAACAAACGTCAGAAAACCTGCATGTAATATAAACTTTAATACAAATTAGGGCTGACATCGTTGGATGTTCTTTGTGTTAACAAATTGGAGAAAACAAACTGTCCCAACTAGAAATGTTGAATAATGCCGCTGTAAAATGCCAGCTGGTTTGTTGCACAGAGCTTCCAGAGAAACCCTGTGAGGATGCTGTCTGGAAGGGCAGGAGGTTGAGAAAAACATTTAGCAGGTGATTAGAGGAAGTAACTGTCTGTCACCATGTCACATGAAGAAGCTTAACCACTTGACAAAGTGCTACAACTGCAGCTCAGAACAGGGAGCAAACACAGATGCAGAAATATGGATTGTTTTTGTGACTGTGACCTGGCAAACTATGTGAGAAGTCACTGACCTTGTAAAATTGGAAACAACCAGGAATTGCCAACAAAGACATTGTTCAGTGCAATGATCTGGCCTATTAGCTGATTTCTTCAGGCCAGCAGCACTCACACCTGCCACCACCCTCATTTGCCCCACTCTGGGCCCTTGATCAAGGCCCTTAACCTCCACCATCTGCTTCCCTGGACCCTAGATGGCAGCGCTCTGCTCCGCAGAGGGCTGTGGTAGCTTGGTGTTCTGTGGTTGCGTCAGGAAGGGCATCCGGCGTAGAAACAATTGCCAAGTCTTCGTACGAGTTAGTTCGCTGTCCCTGAAGAAGGGGGCAGCCGAAAGAATAAAAATAAATAAACACAGGAATATGTTTGCTCACTTAGGATCATATCTCAGTGTGTTGCAACTGTTCTAGACTAGTAGTTAGAGACACACAACAGTAGCTCTACTGTGAGCTCAGTCTAGGTGACATAAATCCTCACTTTATCTTCAAGACTTCTAATTTTGTTAAATTCCAAGATTTGATAGAGTTTCAAACTGCACAATTTATGTATAAAGTTAGAAACAAACTATTACCAGAAAATATACAAAATTTATTTACTGACAAAGTCGGGAGATATGACTATAGAGAAAACCTGAATTTCAGAACTTTGAAGGTGAGAACAACAATGAAAAGAATGTGCATTTCGGTCATTGGAGTGAGGATTTGGAATAAACTCACCAAAGAGTTGAAGCAAAGTCCAAGCATGAGGTATTTTAAGAAAAGACTAAAAATGATTATTATTCAAAAGTATAAGGATGATCAAGGGTGAGAAATTGGATGGTAATGATAGAACTGAGGATGATTTGGACAATTGGGTGCTGATCTGTGTATATGTGTGTAAATATATGTGGATGTGTAAATAAGGAAATGTTATCTATGTATTTATGCAGGTAGATGTGTATGTATATCTACGTGAGTAGGTATATGTAGATACTTTCATCTAGTCCAGAAAATACTGTTTTTATTTTTTATTTTATTTTTTTAATTATTAAAATTAATATTACTTCTTTTTTTTCTGGAAGGGATACAGGCAACAGGAAGACTATTTATCCTATGAATTATTGAATGGATAAGGGGTATGATAATATAAGTTAAACTTCATCATACTCCTTTTCAGACTCACAGTCACCATTAGAGGAAAGGAAAAAAAAAAAGACTGAGCCCAAACACCTTACAGAGAAAGTTCATTTCAACCCATTGTATCCCAGATCTCATAGTTTTGGTAAAGTGTTTCACAAGTGAAGTCACAAACCAAAACTTCTTAATAAAAATATACAGGATAATCCCATGCCATTATGGGCACAGTAAGTCAGAGTCAGAGTCAGAGAATCTTTATTGTCATTTGCACTGCATGTGGTACATGTGATGAAACGAGATTATGTACACAGGGTCCGAGTTACATCCAACAATAAAATGTAAGAGAAGAACAGTAGTAACATCTAAGATATGAACTAAGAAAAACATCAGCTAAAAATACACTAAGCACCAATGTAATAGAAAAACATAATTACAAACAGCAGCACGAACATGAGTCTGTATGAGCAGATGGGCACGAATGAACACAGCAACAAGAAAACAGATCAGCATCAGCATGATGTGATATTTTGCAGTGATTATTCTTATCATTTATTTATTCATGAGTCTAACAGCCTCAGGGTAGAAGCTGTTCCTCAGTCTAGTGGTTCTACATTTGATGCTCCTCAACCTCCGTCCTGAGGGGAGTGGGGCAAAAAGTGTTTGTACTGGGTGAGTTGGGTCTTTCATGATGAAGGTGGCTTTCTTCTTGCATCTGGAGGTGTAAATGTCAGTGATGGTGGGGAGACTGACTCCAACAGACTTCTGTGCAGCCTTCACCACTCTCTGTAAAGCTTTTCTTTCTGCAGCTGTGCAGCCTCCATATACACATTGATGCTGGAGCACAGGATGCTCTCCACTGCACACCTGTAGAAGGAGGTGAGGACTGGGCTACTCAGACCAGCTCGTCTCAGCCGTCTGAGGAAGTAGAGTCTCTGATGACCTTTCTTGATCAGGCTGGTGGTGTTGTTGGTCCAGCTGAGGTTATCATTCAAGTGTACACCCAAGTATTTGTAGCTGGAGACCACTTCCACTGCAGATCCACTTATGTTCAGTGGGGTGTGGGTGTGTTTGTTCCTTCTGAAGTCCACAATCATCTCCTTTGTCTTCTTCACATTCATGTGAAGGTTATTCTCTTTGCACCAGCTCTCCAGGTGTTCCACCTCCTGCCTGTAGCTGGACTCATCATTGTTTGTGATGCATCCCACCACCGCTGTATCATCTGCAAACTTTACAATATGACAGCCTGGATGGGTGGCTGCACAATCATATGTGAGCAGAGTGAACAGAAGGGGGCTCAACACACATCCTTGAGGAGAGCCAGTGCTGAGGGTTATGGTGGAGGAGGAGAAGTTGTGAATCCTCACTGACTGTGGTCTGTTTGTTAAGAAGTCTAGTACCCAGTTACAAACAGAGGGGCTTAGTCCCAGTGTGAATAGTTTGTCCATCAGGGTTTGGGGGATCATGGTGTTGAAGGCGGATGTGAAGTCCACAAAGAGCAGACGGACGTATTAGTCCTTCTGATCCAGGTGGGTGAGAGCAGTGTGGACCACAGAGGAGATGGCATACTCTGTTGATCAGTTCTCACGGTATGCATACTGATGAGGGTCCACGTTCATGTTGATGGATGTTTTTATGTGAGTCATGATCAGTTTTTCAAAGCATTTAGCGACTATCGGGGTGAGGGCCACCGGCCGATAGTCATTCAGACCAGTCACTGTGGAGCTTTTTGGGACTGGGATGATGGTGGCAGTCTTCAGGCAAGTAGGTTGCATGCAGTTTATTTAAACAACTAGAACAACATACAATTTTATTTCAACTTCCGTCATCAGGTTGGATAACTTGGCTTGGTAAATGGTAAATGGAGCTTACTTATATAGCGCTTTCCAGCCCCCTATGAGGGGCCCCAAAGTGCTTCACAATACCAGCCATCCACCCATTCATATACACATTCATACACCGGTAGCAGTAGACTGCCATGCAAGGCGCCTTCCTGTCCTACCGGGAGCAACTCAGGGTTAAGTGTCTTGCCCAGGGACACAACGAGCTATGCAGTGACCGGGGATCGAACCCCAGACCTTCCGGTCCTGAGCCGGCTGCCCTGAGCCGGCTGCCCTGCCTCTACAACATCTTGACCACTCTGCTTGTGCTAGGCTACACTAATGTTGCAACGCTATTGATGTTGTGCTAGCTACTTGTACTTAGAATTAGTCCTAGTTTGCAGGGCCTAGTGAGTGTGGTGTCAGAAGTGGGATCATGTAGGTCTTGATTGAGTGGGGGAAGAAGGAGGCTCAGATTCAGAACTTCAACTGGAAGTGGATTTTTATGTTAACCCCCTGAGTGCAGTTCTGCAAAAGTGGCTTGTTGAAGAAAAAAAAACCGGAAGAAAAAAAATTAACACAATTTTCTAAACAAAAAGACAACAATTTAGTCATACAACTACATCAGTGAGAACAAATATGTTGATATCTTGCAGAATATAACCCAAGCTTTGGAGATGGTACATCCCTGGTCACTTGCTCTATAGAAACATAAACCCCTATTTGTCTGGTTTGAATGATTGTTCAGTGCTTTATGAGATGGGAGTAAGGCGAACATACAATATGTTTGGTAAGCAATTACCTGTCCAAAATGTTCAAACTGACACGTGTAGCAGTTCCTGCTTTTTAAAATAAAAACAATAATAACATACACATCTCATTATTTTAAAATGATCAAACTATTAATCAATGTGCTAATGCTAAATAGCCAACAGTAGCATTGCAACAATTGTATAGCGTAACACAAGCATACAAGCATGTTTTGAATAAAATGGATGCCATGGGGTTAAACTGTAATATGTATGGTTGATATAATAAAAAATAAATAATAACAATAATATTGATAATAATAATAATGTGTTATGTGTTGTCATCACTGTATGTTCCCAAATGGTGAAATTGGCTCTCTGCATTTGGCCCATTCATCCCCAGGTGTTGCAGTGGGCAGCTATTGGGGGCGCCCAGGGAGCAATTGGGATGGGGTGTGCTGCTCAGAAACACTACAAGATGTGCAATGACTGGAGATTGAATCTTGGACTTTCGGGTTCCAAATCGGCTGCCCTGCCTCTACCCCATCTCGGCCCCCATCATATATTTGTAGCAGCAGGAGTTTAAATCGTTTTTTTTTTTATGATTAGAATTACCAGGCGGCACAGTGGGGCAGTTGGTAACGCTGTTGCCTCTCAGTGAGAAGGTTGCTGGTTCAAATCCCGGCCCTTCCGAGTGGAGTTTGCATGTTCTCTCCGAGCATGCGTGGGTTTTCTCCAGGTACTCCAGTTTCCTCCCACAGACCAACAACATGCATGTTAGGCTGATTGGTGACTCTAAATTGTCTCTAGGTGTGAGTGAGAGAGTGAATGGTTGTTTGTCTCGTTTGTCTCTATGTGATGGACTGGAGACCCGTCCAGGCTGTCCCCTGCTTCTCACACAGTGATTGCTGTACATGGGCGCCAATGACCCCCATGACCCGATAAGGAAGAAGTGGGTAAAGATAATAAATGGATGGATGGACGGAAGGATGGTTATGTAGTGGACATGACCATGTTCACTTTATTACATCTGTGTACTTTTGAACTGTTCCAGAGATGATCTTTACTGACCTCTCAGTAAAGCAAGACATTTATCACAAAATCATTCCATTAGTTGTAATCAGAATATAGTCACCAAAAGAGACTATTTCTACCTTTGATTTTATTCTAATGTAATCAAAAGAATAACTTTTGTCATTTTCATGATATATGTTATATGCTGTTATTCTTTAAATGTGAAACATCAATGTGTCATTTCTGCAAGTGAAAAGGTGTCAAAGTTCAGCTAAAATGTCAAACTGACTTACACTGAAATTGTTTTTGTCGAGTTTCAGCTAAAACTCTCATCTAGCGTCTGAAAGTCTCTCACTCAGATACTTTTCCTAAACAATTTCCTTCTCTGTGCTGAATTTCACCTTGAATAGTGATAACGAGTGGACCAATGAAAAAGAGACAAGTTTCTCTCCTCTCTAAGTCTCTTTTTAAGTTCTAACTGTGCGGAAACGCTTCAGTCTTTGAATGGACAGAGAGTTTGAATGGACAGAGACCTGAAAGCTCTCTGCCTTGCAGCTGGTCAAGCTTGGTCAAGAGCCAAAGACTAACTTGTCAGCTAGAACTGATGGACGCCTCCATCCAGTTCCCCGAGCAAAAGCTCCAAAGTTCCTAATGAACTTTCTTTGAGAAACATCTCGTCTTGAAGTCGGCCAGAAGCTGCCACATGTTTCTGACGGCTGACGCGGATCCGAGGAGACGTTGGAAGTAAACGACCAGTTCAGACGTACGAGGGCCGGAAGGACTCTGTGCACCTGGGAGGCTGGTGATATCTTTATCAGACGCATCGTCAAAAGGTAAAGAGCTGTTTACAAACGTACCTGGGATTTAGCCGAAGTCGGATGGAAAGTGTCATCTCTGGTTACACTCGAGATAAATAACTTAATCTCTCCAACCTCTTATTCCTCCTTTTCCCTTTCCCTCTCAATCTTAAGCTGGAAACTATTTTAAGTTTAAAGAGCCCACAGACTAAATATGTTAACATCCAATATTGAAGTCTGTTGTGTTAAATTTAAGTGTGCTGACGTATTAATTTGAAAGAAAGTGAAATCATGTCAATCAAGTGTAATGGTGTTAATTTAGTTGATTCATTTTAAATAAATGATAGTGTCTCTTTGACATATCAAACTAAGTCAATGTCCATTGTCACTTAATGGCTCTGTTTATTTGTCCATCATAAAGATCACAGAAATATTGGGTAAACTGAAAAAGAACAGAATCCGTGAATTTACTATTCAATCTGAATAAGTAGATTAATTAAGGATAAAGAGGTCAGTATTAATATTGACCTCCTCATAATTCTTACAGTTAGAATCACCAGGAGGTTGTCAATCAAAAGTTGGCCTCAGAACAGTCTGCTTACAAAACGTCTGGCCCTTGAGAAAATGTGGTTAATGATCTCTGAAATGCCAAAAATGGCCTATTATAATTTTACTGCACTGGTAGTACACACAGTTTTTAAACTTCTTAACTTCAGACAAAACATCTCAGATGTCAGGACGTGCCAGTCGTCATGACACCATTAACATGCATGAGTTTGGGCTGCATTAATCTGCATGCTCGTTAAAAGATTTTGGCTTTGACACAAAGGAGAAGCTTGCAAGATTTGGTTTGTTTGTTTTGCTATTTTACTGTTTTTATTCCTAATTTCATTTTGAACACAGCAGTGAAACTTCTCTTGTTAGACCATTGTATAAGAATAGGCAAGGTAATTAGATTAGATGGCTTTGTATAATTAGAGCTGTCACATCCACAAGTTCTGCCTCCTGCAACAGCTGTTGCTAAATGGGTTTGGGGTGGTTGATTAATGGATAGTTTTGCAGGTTGGGGTGATTGGTTCTCATCACTGTGTGGGTTGGTGCAGACAATTAAAAAAAACGTACCTGTCTATTCCCAGTGGAGGCGCAAGATGTTCCCTTTGGGGAAGAAGGTAATTATTGTGCCTCATTAGTTAGAATGAACGCTAAGAGGCCATTAAATGATAACTTGACCCAAGAAATAAAGACGGGTCCAAAGCAAATCTAGAAAAGGAAAAGGACGCCTTTAGTTCATCTGATTAAAGAGCCCAGTCACTATTCCTGGTGCATTCAACGTTAAAGTAAGGCATAAACTGTGTAATGTTTGAAGAATCAAGAAGGTTTTGGAAATAGAATGATTTTCTCAAACTAAATCTAACTAGTTTGTTGCTCTTAACTAACAAACTAAACGTAACAAATAGTGTTTAAAAAAAAAGCACTATGTGAAGGGATCAGCGCAACCCACCACTGACTGAAGGGTTTGACTGGGTCTAAGGAACCAGGTAAGATAACCCGGGGTCAAAGTGTGCAAGTGTAAGGTCACAACTAAAGACCTAGTGTTCCTAGACAGAATAAATTAAGATCATTTATGTTGCACAATAATGAAATTTAGCTGCTTTGGTAAAATCCTAAAAAAGATGCAGTCTTACTTACTGCAAGATGCTCCTAGTATGTGTTATAAATGGATCTTAATCACCACCTCATCAAACTTTGGCTCGGTGTCGGTAAAAGTGACAGAGTTAATGGCTTTTTTGTGTTTGGCGGGGATGATTATCAGCCATGTTCAACTGGATCGTCACCAAAAGGTCAGCAGTTGTACATTTCTAGAGGTACAATCTATTAGTGCTTTATGGGATTTTGTTAACAGACAAAAGCACACAGCACAGTTTTGTATGTCTATTCATAGAGGTCGACTTACATTGTTATAGCCTAACCCTGACCATAAAATATAACCCAAAATGATGTTCTAACATTTAAAGACCATTAGAACTACCAGTACTAACATGGTCAGTGATTATATCAGGAAAGATCCTTTAACCGTGACTAAATCCAGATACATGTACACACACAGGCAAAATCCTTTCTGCTTGCCTTTTGGTGGTGAACCACACAAATACCAAAATGTTAATACTATCATTGTAAAATTAATTCTTAAAGAGCTGTTAAAACTGGACCCATTCGCTATGCTCTGCTTGTTCACTGCAGAGTTCAACCAGCTGAAAATGACAACAGTTGTCACAATAGGCTGAATATGAAGAATTACCCGCATGGATAATCATCTCCGACGAATGATTTGATAGTTGCCTTCTTAATTTACTTTTTTTTTGCAAGTAGGAATGAAATAATGATCAGACAACGTGTCTTTTCTGAGTTTAACTTTTTATTTTTCAACAAACATGAGTTAGTGAAACTCAGAGGCCATAAAGGAACCATGTGGTTGAATTTATCAGCCTGAAAGTGCTTAGACATGTTGCTCTTTTGTTATGATGTTAGGTGGTGGAGCAGTTGAAAGAGCTGCCGCCGCTCAGCGAGAAGGTCGCTGGATCGAATCCCAGCTGGGTAGAGTTTGCATGTTCTCTCCGTGCATGCGTGGTTTTCTTTGGGTACTCCTGTTTCCTCCCACAAACCAAAAACATGCATGTTAGGCTGATTGGTAACTCTAAATTGTCTCTAGGTGTGAGTGAGAGAGTGAATGGTTGTTTGTCTCTATATGTCCCTGTGATGGACTGGAGACCTATCCAGGGTGTCCCCTGCCTCTCGCACAGTGACTGCTGGATATGGGCACCAGTGAACCAAATGACCCAAAAAGGAAGAAGCTGGTAAAAGATGATGGATGGATGGATGGATGGATGGAAAATTTATACCTGTACAGCTAAAATTAAAATTCAAAACCAAGCCCTGAGTGATGCCATAAGGTCTGCCTGCTGCTGGGTGTTATGCCTGTGCGTGTGTGTTAACAAAATATCTTATGAGCCTGTTGCCAGATTTTAATGAAAGTCCCAGAAAGTAATATTTAGACGTACATTTACAACTAACTACCTTTTGGATGAAGCCCAGTTCAAAATGGCTGCCACAGTTATTGCACATTAGCAAACAAAAAAAGGGCTATAACTTCATCTATTTTTTATTTCTTTATTTTTATTTTTTTTACAGAAATTCACAATAAAGTAGATAAGGTAGTGGCTGAAATTGATGCTCTAATCACAAACATTTCACACATGAAACCCTGAAATAATTTTATGAATTGTTTTCCATTCTGTCCTAAAAAGATCTTTGTCATTTGACCACGACTTCTTCCCAATGACTCAAAATTTGTTAAAAATAAAAATTGATAATTTTTTTAAATTGTTATAGAAGTGGAATAAAACAAAAAGTGTAGTATCAGATGTATTGTGTTTCTTTCCATGTGTTGCAGCAAGCTGAAATGGGCTGGGATCATGCAGATATGCAGCTTCAAGTGCCGAGTGAAGATATTTCTGTTAAAAATTCCTGCTGGTGAGGAAAACTGAACCCCATGCAGCTAAACACAGACTCTTCAAAGCACAGAAATAAAGATGAGAGGAGAAGGAAGTTTCTGCTGCATTAGAGACATGTTTGAATCAGTGCTGCTCGGGTCCTGTGTCTCCGTCACGTTCACATGAGATGAAACTTGTGAAAGTTAGGAGAAGTAAACGTGCTGACTTTGTGCCTTTGCTAACCAGAATTCAGTAAAATTGTAAGAGATAAACTCTGTTTAATACTCTGGGTGCATTTCACATTCTATAAATTACATAACAATCATATTATTCAGATTATATGTTTATACAGTAGGCTAGTCCCTCACTACCTCGTGGTTCGACTTTCTCGGACTCAATCTTTCGCGGTTTTTCAAAGTAAGATTGAACATGAGGAAAAATAAATTTTACACAACATGATTGCCAACTTTAATATTACTCACGTGATTGGGACAGTACGGGACACTGTACTGTACAGTAAAAAGTTAATGAAAAAGTTAAATACTTAGGACTGGCACCACTTGTAGTTTTCTCTCAATAAGCGTACACTGTATCACCGCTCATAAGGACTACATTTCCCAGAAGCCCCGTTGCTTTTAGCTGAAATACATAAAGGGAAAATGTTGATCTGTTCCGAAAAGGTTTGGTCCTTTACAGGGACTTTGGTGCCCAGCAGATTCAGAGAGCTGCACGGAACCAGACCAGGACCGGAGCAGAACTGGACCCCCAGACCCACTGGCAAACCTGAGAGCTGATAGCTGGCCCAGGAGAACTTCCTAGCCGGGGACGTGCCGTCGTAGGTCCGGTGCTCCCTCCAGAGCTCGCCAGGACTTTTTTCTTCACTCAATTGGACCACCAGTCCAATGCTGGCCACCAGAAGGTGTCGCTCCACCCCCCCACCCCAAAAAAGCACTTTGGCACTCAAGGGTTGCACAGAACTGGACCAGAACCAGACCACAATCGGACCTCCAGACCTTTCGGCAAATCTGAGAGTTGGTAGCTGGCCCACGAGGACTTTCAAGCGGGACGAGCCGCCATCGGTCCAGCTTCTTTCTGTAGCCCACCGCCACTACCATGAGGCAGAGAGCCGACCAGAATCGGCAGGGTAGGTCTGCCGAAACGGAACCAGTTGGAGTGGCACTGAGCATTGTGGGCTTCATCGCTGCAGAGTAGGTCTGCAGCAACAGAACTGAGAACCGGAACCGAGAGCCGCTGCTGTTCTTCTGAGCCAGTGAGTAGGGTTGGGCATCGTTTGAATTTGAGCGATTCCGGTTCCGATTCCGATTCTTCGTTTCGATTCCGGTTCCTTTTGATTCCTGATTCCGATTCTTTTTGTAGGCGGGGTAAAAAAAAAAGACATGTCAATCCAATTCAGTTCAGTTTATTTATACTCGCCTCTCAGCGAGAAGGTTGCCGGTTCAAATCCCGGTCCGGGGCCTTTCTGGGTGGAGTTTGCATGTTCTCCCCGTGCATGCGTGGGTTTCCTCCGGGTACTCCGGTTTCCTCCCACAGACCAAAAAACATGCTTGTTAGGCTGATTGGTGACTCTAAATTGACCCTAGGTGTGAGTGTGAGAGTGGATGGTTGTTTGGTGTGAGTGAGACAGGTCCCTCTTGTAAATGAGTCCCCGTGACTCAACGAGGCTAGCCTGTATAAATAAAGGTTGAATGAATACTGTACTGTATAGCGCCATGTCACAACAGAAGTCATCTCAGGGCACTGAACAGAAACAATCAAATATAAAAATAATAAGTTAACAGAAACCCTAATATAAAAATAATAAATTAACACTATTTATCTGAAGAGACTGCTTTGAGTTTAATTAAAAAAGGCGTTCAATACTGGATCAACTGGACTTTATTTGTTGCAGAAAACGTTTCGACTTCTGTCCAGAAGTCTTTTTCAATTCTGAATGGAAGCTGTGAGAACGAGAAGTTTTATACAGGCTTACAAGTCACGCACCAACATATGAAATTGGAAACTGAAATAACACCACAAATTAACTAACATGCCCATTCTATTTAAATTGACAAAACGACACATCCCAGCTTAACAAAAGGGGGTTTGTAACACATACATGTAAATTGAAAGATCACACCTTAACAGTAGGAGGTTCCCTTGAGGTCTCTGTTAGAAGACACAAAACTGTATGTAAATTGACAAACAACACCTCCCAAACAACAACAGAGGCTACTCAGAGAACTTTGTTAGTCTAATTTACAGACAAGGCATCCCTGCTCCCATCCGGTGTAAAACGTTTCGGAATCAAATCCAAAACTGAGTTATAGGTCTTAGACAGTTGAAATCTCAGACCTCCTCCTCTGTTAAGAGAAGGTTTTTCTCTCTTAACATACACAGCTTCCTTTACCCCCCTCTCAAACCATCTGTGTTCTCGGTCCAAAATTTGAACATTCTGGTCCTCAAAGGAGTGTCCCTTGTCCGTGAGGTGGAGGTGAACGGCTGAGTTTTGTCCAGAGGAGGTTGCTCTCCTATGTTGAGACATTCTTTTGTGGATAGGTTGTTTCGTTTCTCCGATGTAACGGTCTGAGCAGACTTCGCTGCACTGGACTGCATAAACCACCCCACTCTGTTTGTGTGTGGGGGTTCTGTCCTTCGGATGCACCAGCCTCTGTCTGAGAGTCCGGCTGGGTTTGAAGTGTACTGGGATGTTGTGTTTGTTGAAAATCCTTCTGAAATTCTCTGAGACTCCAGCAACATAAGGAATGACAATGTTTTTCCGTCTGTTAGACTTTTTCTGTTCATTATTGTGTTTAACAGATTTCCTTGCTGACTTGACAAACGCCCAGTTGGGATATCCACATGTTTGCAGAGATTTTTTGATGTGTTTCTGTTCCTTTTCCTTCCCTTCTGTCCTTGTGGGGATGTGTTCTGCCCGATGCTGTAAAGTTCTGATGACAGAAAGTTTGTGCTCCAGTGGATGGTGAGAGTCGAACAGGAGATATTGGTCTGTGTGGGTTGGTTTTCTGTAAACTTCAATGTTGAGACTGTCATCTCCCTCCATATGCACCAAACAGTCCAAAAAAGGCAGCTTATTGTCGTTAGCATCCTCTCTGGTGAACTTGATGTTGTTATCAACAGAGTTAATGTGTCTGGTGAACGCTTCCACCTCCCTGGCTTGGATTTTGACACAGGTATCATCCACGTATCTGAACCAATGGCTTGGAGTTGTCCCCCCCTGAGAGCGTTTTTCTCATCACAAGTCATCAGTCAAGATAAGGAGTTTGGCTCCAACACAAATACTCAGGAACTGTGGGTTAGAAATTTGTCTAACAGGGCCTTGACACAACCTGAGAAAAATGTGTTGGCAAAAGGACTAAATTTTGCCATCTCCCCACAAGAAATACCTGTTGTGGAACTAATCACAGCCACAGAATCTGCGATTAGGAACAACAACTTGACAGGTACAGAGGCTGAACAACTTCGGATGAAAATATCAGCTACCCTCTCCAGTGCCAAACTGCCTCCCTCAAATCTCACACCACAGGAAAGGAGAGCCATAACATCACTCAGCCAAGACCAAAACATCACCATTTTACCAGCGGACAAAGGAAGATGCACAGTAATACTCAACACGTCGGACTACCAGGAGAAAATAACCGCTCTACTGAATGACAGTAACACCTATGAGCACCTGAAGAGGGACCCGACTAACACCTTTAAAAAGAAAGTCATTGATTGTCTACAAAAACTCGAAAAGGAGAAAACAATCAATCGATCATTGTATTATAGACTGTACCCGGGGGAGGCCACTCCTTGTCTGTATGGACTTCCAAAAATACACAAAGAAGGTACACCTCTCAGACCCATCGTGAGCAGCATGAACTCAGTGACATACAATGTTGCTAAACATCTGGCTGGTATTTTAGCTCCTCTGGTTGGAAACACACCTCATCATATTAAAAACTCCATTGATTTCACCAACAAAGTTCAACATTTGAAGCTGACCCCGGGAGAAACTCTTGTATCGTATGATGTGACTTCCCTGTTCACATGCATACCCATTTCTGAAGCAATAGAAACTGTCAAAAAAAGACTTCTACAGGACAAGGATTTGGACAAAAGGACCAACTTAACCCCAGACCACATCTGCACCCTGCTGGATCTCTGCCTCTCCACCACTTATTTCAAGTTCAATGACAGTTTTTACAGACAGAAGCACGGCTGTGCCATGGGATCTCCAGTGTCACCCATTGTTGCAAACCTCTACATGGAGGAAGTGGAACAGAGAGCCCTAAACTCCTATGAGGGGACAACTCCAAGCCATTGGTTCAGATACGTGGATGATACCTGTGTCAAAATCCAAGCCAGGGAGGTGGAAGCGTTCACCAGACACATTAACTCTGTTGATAACAACATCAAGTTCACCAGAGAGGATGCTAACGACAATAAGCTGCCTTTTTTGGACTGTTTGGTGCATATGGAGGGAGATGACAGTCTCAACATTGAAGTTTACAGAAAACCAACCCACACAGACCAATATCTCCTGTTCGACTCTCACCATCCACTGGAGCACAAACTTTCTGTCATCAGAACTTTACAGCATCGGGCAGAACACATCCCCACAAGGACAGAAGGGAAGGAAAAGGAACAGAAACACATCAAAAAATCTCTGCAAACATGTGGATATCCCAACTGGGCGTTTGTCAAGTCAGCAAGGAAATCTGTTAAACACAATAATGAACAGAAAAAGTCTAACAGACGGAAAAACATTGTCATTCCTTATGTTGCTGGAGTCTCAGAGAATTTCAGAAGGATTTTCAACAAACACAACATCCCAGTACACTTCAAACCCAGCCGGACTCTCAGACAGAGGCTGGTGCATCCGAAGGACAGAACCCCCACACACAAACAGAGTGGGGTGGTTTATGCAGTCCAGTGCAGCGAAGTCTGCTCAGACCGTTACATCGGAGAAACGAAACAACCTATCCACAAAAGAATGTCTCAACATAGGAGAGCAACCTCCTCTGGACAAAACTCAGCCGTTCACCTCCACCTCACGGACAAGGGACACTCCTTTGAGGACCAGAATGTTCAAATTTTGGACCGAGAACACAGATGGTTTGAGAGGGGGGTAAAGGAAGCTGTGTATGTTAAGAGAGAAAAACCTTCTCTTAACAGAGGAGGAGGTCTGAGATTTCAACTGTCTAAGACCTATAACTCAGTTTTGGATTTGATTCCGAAACGTTTTACACCGGATGGGAGCAGGGATGCCTTGTCTGTAAATTAGACTAACAAAGTTCTCTGAGTAGCCTCTGTTGTTGTTTGGGAGGTGTTGTTTGTCAATTTACATACAGTTTTGTGTCTTCTAACAGAGACCTCAAGGGAACCTCCTACTGTTAAGGTGTGATCTTTCAATTTACATGTATGTGTTACAAACCCCCTTTTGTTAAGCTGGGATGTGTCGTTTTGTCAATTTAAATAGAATGGGCATGTTAGTTAATTTGTGGTGTTATTTCAGTTTCCAATTTCATATGTTGGTGCGTGACTTGTAAGCCTGTATAAAACTTCTCGTTCTCACAGCTTCCATTCAGAATTGAAAAAGACTTCTGGACAGAAGTCGAAACGTTTTCTGCAACAAATAAAGTCCAGTTGATCCTGTATTGAACGCCTTTTTTGATTTCATCATGTCCTGGACGACTGAGAATCTTCACCAGCATTTTGAGTTTAATTCCATAATGTTATAAATGAGCTACAGTAGTTAGCCAGAGTTCTTTCAGGATTAAATAATTTGAACTTCTGTTTTAATTTTAATGCTGTAAACTTTTCCTTTTTGTTAAAGTTACTATGAATTTCTCACAGGGCTAGTTTCAACCAGTATATAAACTTCAAAATGTTATGAGTTTTCTTTTCGCAGGGGTATACTTTTACAAGAGAGCTTTATGTTTGAAAATCTCATGGAAACATATTTTCACATGTCCAGTGTGTGATGCTGCAGCCATGTTACTGAGCTCTCACTGATGGGCTAACCTGCTGCAGATTAATAAACAAAATTATTATTATTATTATAAAAAAGAGCAATTTATACAATCCAGTCCAGGTTAGCAGCAAGTACCGTATAAAATCAGAAACTGTTCTTGTTGAGGAAAATGATCATATCTGCTTCTCAGGCAGTATACATGAGTGTTCTGGACAAACAGTGTCTCCTGCAGTGGAAAACACTCAGATTGAGAATGTATATAATTTCAGCTTTCATACACTTACACTCTCCTCCTCATCCTCCACTCCCTCATTCTCAGGCCTTTCTTCAGACTAGATGGTGACCCCATCATCTCCACAGTATTCCTCTGTTGACCACAAAGAATATTACTAGTATTTAGATTTCAGAGTTTAATAGCAGAAAGGACAGTTGTGCATGAATGCCATTTCACCTTCATCAGCTTTCTCTGGATCTGCTCGCAGACACGTCATCCATCTTCTGTTTAAAGAGCAGAGCAGCTCTTCTCCACCTTATAACAAGGTAGGTGGGATTAACTTATTTGACAAGTGGTCCATGGTAGGTGGTGTGTACTTGGGTAGATTGTTTTCACCATGTCCCTGCAAACATATAAACAAACATGTAATGTCACTGTTACTGTAACGTTAGCTTAGGATGGACTCAGGACAGTATTATGTTCATTAAATGTTTAATGTTTTAGTTTCAGAGTTGGTGTAAATTTTCATACTCTTATACCACTATGCAAAAAACTCAGGACAGTGTTAGTTTTACTATTTTATGCTTATGTCTATTATTATATGTTTCAGTGTTTCAATGTTTAGATGTTTACTGTTGCACCGAGGGACTGAGAGAAACGCAATTTCGGTCCTGTGTATGTCCTGTACAGTACATATTGCAGATCTGACAATAAAGTTGACTTTGACTTTGACTTTGACTTTGACTATTATTAGCTCTGTTGTTATTGCCTAACTAACTTACCGGTAAATGTTGGTGATTCCACATCTAAAAAGGGATGCAACCTTTTCACAACATATGCTGTAACTGTTCTGTGGGACTCCATTCAGTTACACTGAAGTATTTCTCTTGGATGCTGTGGTGAACACCATGGAGCCTGAATATTATATATTTAGCCATTTCAGGTCATTTGTCTAAGAAAAAAAATAAGAGCTAACGTTAGCATCGTGTTTGCATTTGAGTTGGCCTACCGCTTAAAGTGGAGTAGCTATAACTTGTTAGCTGCCTTGGTATGAGACGTAGTTTATAGTTTTATTTACCTGATGGGTCTGGAGAAGAGGCAGCAAAAACAGTCAGGTGGAGCGTTTTGAAGACGGACCACTCTGTTATTTCTGAGTGTCGGACCAGGACGAAGCGAAAATAATCTGGCGGAGCGCGTCAAAGACGGGCCACTTTTTTACTTATCCACCCTCCTTTGAACAATATAAAATTATTGCAAGTGCTACACTGAGCTGAATGGTCATTTTATTAAAGTTTAAGCCACGCTTTCGACTGCAGTTGCTCACTTTCCATGTTTAGAAACCCTAATGGTGGATTCTTCTTCATTGGTTTTCGGGCGGGCGGTTTTTTCTTCATTGGTGTTTGGGCGGGCGGCTACTTCCGGTCGGCGGTAGGCATCGAAAATATGAATCGAAAATACATATTTTGAACGATTCCGGAAAAACCGGACAGTTAGTCCCGGTTCCGAACGATTCTCGATTCTCTGTGCCCAACCTTACTGGTGAGTAAAATTTAGTAGCT